>JANZLK020000210.1:796170-807678 GCA_026937615.2 Erythroxylum glaucum
CTCACCGAACTATTACTATTACTACCCCTCTTCAACTCTTTAGTAGAAAACTCAAGCCTTTTTCCGGCCGGCCGATTGAATTCGAACAAGCTGTTTAATGTTGTAAATGAAATATAATTTCTTCCGCTTATGATCTCTTTTTCCAAGTTTTATATTGCATTCCATGTTTCGGGCCTGTTATAAGGGTAGAATTCGAGTTCAAGCTATTGGAGAAAAATCTAGAATAATCTAAGTTGGATTAGACAAATCAACTCTGCTTTGTCTTAGTTTTGGTACCTAAGAGGCTTCGTCTCAGTTCTGCATCTTAGTATGATGTCAACATCGTCTTAGTATGGCATCAGCATCGTCTTAGTCTTCTTTCATTTTAGTTTTGGTACCTAAAACGCTTCATCTCAATTTTGAGTCTTAGTATGATGTCAGCATCATCTTAGTCTTCTTTCGTCTTAGTTTTGGTATCTAAGACGCTTCGTCTCAGTTTGCTTCTTAATATGATGTCAGCATCATCTTAGTATGACGTCAGCACCGTCTTAGTTTTCTTTCGTCTTAGTTTCGGACCTAAGACCCATCGTCTTAGTTTGACTTTTGATGCGTCTTAGTTTGACCTCTGTTTCATCTTAGTTTTCAGCTTCATCTTAGAATCGTTCTGCCTTAGTTCTACTTCGTCTTAGAAAGTTTCGTCTTAGTTTTGTAACTAAGACACTTCATCTTAGAATGTTCCGTCTTAGTTTTTCCTTCGTCTTAGATTGTTTTATCTTAGAAATTTTGCTTCGTCTAAGTTTTTATGCACTGTTCATCTTATACCTTCTGTTCCATTCTCGATTCTTTTAGAGGCCGAATCTCACTACGAGATCTTCATGAAAGTTGTAGATTTGGAAGTTTTCTTTCAAACCGTCCAAAAAATAAAGTTATTCCGGCATGAGTAGAGCCACAAACATGTTGGATCCATTTAATCAAAGCTTTCCCGTCCGACCTTCGATTGAGACGATTCTTAAAGGATTGGATTCCTACCTTATTTATCTACCTTTCCATAGGAATTTTTAGCCTGTGGTGTTGAGTTAATTTGATTAGGAATGGTTTATTGAGATAACCCTACCATGAAACTTGCTCACACTTTTTGGCTCCGATTCGATTGTTGGGCGTCAGAAACGGGGCCCAATAGAAGCACTCAGTCATAACAAAGTAATAAATGAAAGTGAATCTTATGTACATAGCATTAATAATTGATAGGTTTATTTTTTAAAATGATTGAAATGACCAGTTTGATTACTCTGAATGTGATATGTGACATTATTTGATCAATGAAATGATGTGAATTATGCATTTACATGTGTTGTATGAATTGAGTGAATCGTCAAGGATGGTTACCTCACTGAGTTCGCAAAACTCACCAAAATTGCAACGTTGACATTTTAGCACCGAGAGAGGACACTAGTGATTGAGAGACTCTACGAGAAGCATAGTTTTAGTACTTTTGGATCAGAGAAATGGGTTAAAGGTCGGTCAGCTGAGACTGAAGGATTAGATAGAAATTTTTGTATAATTCCTCTTTCATGTAGCGTGTTTTGTATTAGGTTTTGATGATGTACATATTTGGAGGGTTTTATGAAAAAAATTTCAATATACATACTTGGTTTTTATAAAATGAAATGAGGAATTCGATTTTAAAATATTTTGATGTTTATGTTTTTATATGTCGATGCTATGATTAAGTTAGTGATGTGAGTGCTCTAACATGCCACTCTTATGGGGTATATGTTCAGATATCACTAAGGATGTCAGGTATGTATCTTGCGAGAGTGGGGTGTTAAATTTTGGTATTAGAGCATGATTTGGCATCCATAGGGACAGATTAAGCATATAGATATGAAATCTCATAAGAAATGCGAGTAATAATTGAAGTTACTATTTATTATAGGTCATCCGACATAGGTGATTAGGAGGGACAATCAGTTGACCTAGTATTGGAAAGAGCCAGTAGAGAGTCTTCGGTACCTCAACCTGAGAGAATGCCTCCTAGAATTCCTGAGAGAAGGGAAATGAGGTACAATAAGCTATGAAAGTAGGGGGTTGTGGACTTTTGTGGAAGTACAGATCCTGCAGAGGCCGAGGGATGGCTAAAGAGAATGGAGATGATCTTTGACCAGATGGACTGTAAGTCGGACAAGAAGTTTGACTATGCTATATCTTTATTACAAGGCCTGACATATCAATGATGGAAGATTATTCTAGGCAGTACCACTATGCCTTGTAACCTAAGGTGGGGGGACTTTCTGAGGTCTTTAGGAAAAACTATATGCCCAAGATCTATCTGGACAGAAAGATGAGGGAATTTTTGGATCTGAAGCAGGGAAGATTATCTATGGTAAAGTATGAGATGAAGTTTAATGAGCTGATGGGATATGCTACTACCTTGATTTCTACTGAAGAAGACAAGTGTAGGAGATTTGAAGATGGGATGAATATGGATACTAGGACAAGGCTAGCAATCACCAACTTGAGCAGTTTTACTGAGTTGGGAGCTGCTTCAATCAGAATTGAGTAGCTATTGAGAGAGGGACAGACAAAGTATAGGAAGGATTCAATAATGAAGAGGACTGGGGAATTTCAAGCTGAATCTAGTAGGAGATTTGGGAAGTGCCAGAGTAGATTGCCCCGATCACAGTTAAGATTGAGACAATCTGGGTTTAGGTCGATAGGTGGCTTGGGTTACCCTAGTAGAGATCAAGCGTCTAGAGGGTAGAATTTTAGTAGGCAACCACCATAGATGCCTAATTATGAGTACTGTGAAAAGAGACATGGCAGTGAGTGTTGGACACTATTAGGGGCTTGCTTCCATTGTGGCTCTCTTGAGCACCGAATTAGAGATTGTCCTACCATTGTTGGAGCTCAATCTAATATGAGAGGAGGATCAGTAACTGAGACTACTGTTCAGCAGAGCTGAGCTAGTGGGGCTAGACAGAGAGGCTGTGGTAGAGGTAAGATGAGTTTTGGGAGTCCTTCTGTTAGGATTGAGGTGTGGAGCAACCAACCACAGTCTCAAGCCTAAGTTTATGCCATGATGAGACAAGAGGAGTATGATTCCTTGGATTTCGTTGCAGGTGTGTTACTTATTTTTGCTTTTGAAGCATTTACATAGCCAGATCTTAGATCTATGCATTCTTTTATCGAACCACATATGGCATCTAGGTTGCATTACGATAGAAGGTTATTGAAGCATGGAATAAAAGTGAGTACTCTGATTGGAAGTACTATAGTAATAGGAAAAGTCTATAAGGGGTACTTGATTAGAATTGATTAGGCCAAATTGGAGGCAGACTTGATTATACTATAGTTAAGGGAGATTGATATTATTCTAAGCATAGATAAGCTCATTGCTCATAGGGCTATCATGAACTGCTATACTAAGGAGGTGATATTATAATCTCATAATTAGTCAAGAGTGGTTTTTCGGGGTGTTAGTCAAGCAGTGCCAGCCAAGCTGATTTCATTTATGAATGCTTTGAAGTTGATGCAAGGGAAATGTGAGGCTTGTTTGGCCCATGTCATTGATACTCAAGCTGAGTAGAATGTATAGGATATTACTATTGTTAGAGAATTCTTGGATGTGTTTCCCGTTGAGCTTCTAGCTTACCTTTGGATTAGGAAACGAAGTTCACAATCGACTTAGTTCCAGGTGCTGCTTCTATATCTATTCCTCCCTATAGGGTGGAACCTATGGAATTAAAGAAGTTGAAGGCTCAATTATAGGAGTTGCTAGAAAAGGGTTTTATTAGACCTAGTGTTTCACCATAGGGAGCTCCAGTCTTATTTGTGAAGAAGAAAGATAGAACTATGAGATTGTGAATCGATTATAGGCAACTGAATTGGGTAATAGTGAATAATAAGTACCTGTTGCCTAGAATTGATGACTTATTTGATCAGTTGCCTAAAATACCTTATTATCAGTTGAAGATAACAAAGGCTGATATACCGAAAAGCACGTTTAGGAGCAAGTATGGGTTAACTAATGCCCCAGCTACATTTATGGCTTTGATGAATAAGGTATTTTAGTCTTATTTGGACCGATTTGTAATTATGTTTATTGATAACATCCTAGTGTATTCAAAGAGTAGAGAATAACATACTGAGCATCTGAGAGTGATCTTATATATTATGAGAGAGAAACAGTTATATTCCAAATTCAGTAAGTGTGAACTTTGGCTAGATCAAGTAGTATTTCTGGGTCATATAGTATCTAGACCAGGCATACAAGTGGATCCAAAGAAGGTAGAGGTAGTGATAAAGTGGGAAGCTTCGAAGAAGGTCTCAGAAATCCAGAGTTTCCTAGGATTGATTGGATATTACCAGAGGTTTGTCGAGGGGTTCTTGTTGATCTCAACCCCTCTGACTAAGCTTTTGAGGAAGAATGTAGCATTCAAATAGAATGACGATTGTTAGAAGAGCTTCAAGGAGTTGAAACATCGATTGACTACAGCATTAGTGTTAATTATTCCATTGAAAACTGGAGGATATATAGTATACGGTGATGCTTCGCATCAAGGATTGGGATGTGTGTTGATGCAGTATGACAAGGTGATAGCCTATGCATCGAGATAACTAAGGTCTCACTAGATTAACTATCCGACACATGATTTAGAAGTTACTGTAGTTGTTTTTGCTCTAAAGATATGGAGACATTATTTATATGGAGAGACATTCCAGATATACACTAATCATAAGGTTTGAGCTATCTGTTAAGTCAAAAAGAACTAAACATAATACAGAAGAGATCGATAGAGTTATTCAAAGATTATGATTATACGATTGAGTATCATCCAGGAAAGGCTAATATAGTGGAAAATGCATTGAGTAGAAAGTCAAATAGCAATATAGCTCATATTCAACTATCGAGGTTACCGAGCTTAATTCACTTGAGAGTCATAAAAGTGGAGTTGAATTTAGAGCGGAATGAAGCACTGATTGCTGCATTGAAGCTAAGATCGTTGTTACATGACAGGATCAGGAAAGCCCAAAATAAAGATCCTGATATGGTGAAGCTTATTGAGAGATTGAAGATGAAACTGGATTCTGAGTTTGAATTGAGAGATGAGACATTGTGGCTAAAACAGAGGTTGTGTGTGTCTAATGTGGATGATCTGAGGAAGGAAATACTTGAGGAAGCTCATATGGCCACTTATGCTATGCATCTTGGTATCACTAAGATGTATAATATGCTGAAGCAATATTTCTGGTGGCCTAAACAGAAAAAGTAAGTAGCAGAGTATGTTTCTAAGTGTTTAGTATGCCAGCAAACTAAAACTAAGCATCAGGCTCCAGTTAGGAAGCTGCATTCATTACCTATTTCGGAGTGAAAATAGAAACGAATTACTATGGATTTCATAATGAGATTGCCAAAGACTCCGAGGCAAAATAATATTATATGGGTTGTAGTGGAATGATTGACTAAGTCAGCCCATTTCTTACCAGTGAGAGAGAATAACTCACTAGACCAGTTAGCCCGGAGGTATATGAATGAAGTGGTGAGGTTGCATGGGGTTTCAGTGTCCATTGTATTGGATAGGGATCTTAGATTTACTTCGAGATTTTGGAAGAGCTTGCAGTCAGCTATGGGTACGAAGTTAAACTTCAGTACTACATGTCATCCTCAAATAGATGGACAAAGTGAGAGGACAATCAAGACTATTGAGGATATGTTTAGGGCATATGTATTGGAGTTTCTTAGGATCAGTACATAGCTTTGATTGAGTTTGCATATAACAACCATTATCACAATAGTATCAGAATGGCCCCATATGAGACATTTTATGGTAAAAAGTGTCGATCACCTCTATATTAGGATGAAGAGGGCTTAAGAATGGATGAAGGCCCAGAATTGATACAAGATACTATGGATAAGGTGAAACTAATCCGAAATCGAATTAAAGCAGCTCAAGATAGGCAGAAGAGCTTTGTAGATTAGCATTGAAGGGATATGGAATACAGTATAAGAGACAAAGTGTTTCTGAGAGTGTCATGTAACACCCCACTCCCGAGTGACCCAAATCCGATATCGTTGGTGATATCCGAGTCCGCATTGCGTGATGTTTTTTGCAAACATCATGAAAATGTGAGGAAATGTCACATTGTGAGACGTTTTTTGGAAACGTCATGAAAATTTGACGAAATGTCACATTGTACGACCTTTTTTGAAAACGTCATGAAAATCACGAAATGTCACATTGCGCTACATTTTTTGGAAACATCATGAAAATGTCACAAAAAGTCACTTTGCGCAATGTTTTTTGGAAACGTCATGAAAATGTCACGAAAAGTTACATTGCGTGACGTTTTTTGCAAATGTCATGAAAACGTCAGGAAATGTCACATTGTGAGACGTTTTTTGGAAACGTCATGAAAATTTGACGATATGTCACATTGTACGACATTTTTTGAAAACGTCATGAAAATCACGAAATGTCACATTGCGCGACGTTTTTTAGAAACATCGTGAAGATGTCACGAAATGTCACATTGCGCCATGTTTTTTTTAAACGTCATGAAAATGTCACAAAAAGTGTAGTTTTACGCTTCGCATTTCATCCTTGTGGAATCGGTGAATGTGGGACCATGTGGGCCAACCTGGCTTTGGATGGTTGCTCTGTTTAGGATTCATAATTTATCCAAGGAAAGGATTATTGAATATTGACTGCCATTGTGTATTTGGACGTGGTGGATTAAAGTGATTCACAATGGTCCTCTCGACTTCACCTTTACATATTCTACATGGACACATTTAATGAGAAGTATGCGTTCTGAAGTTGTAGTGACTAGGAAGCTTGAATATGGCTACTTTGCTATCTTTTGGTTGCTAAATAAGTTTCAAATGCAGGACATTTGATGATGGATTTCCTAACTTGTTCATACCAAACGCTCAGGCCATTCGCGGACAGCATGTAGCTTTTCTGGCCTCATTTAGTTCTCCGAATGTGATATTTGAGCAACTTTCAGTCATCTATGCACTCCCCAAATTGTTCATCTCTTCCTTCACGCTTGTCCTTCCTTTTTTCCCGACTGGTACCTCTGAGCGTATGGAGGATGAGGGGGATGTTGCGACTGCTTTCACTCTTGCCAGGATCCTGTCGAATATACCAACTTCAAGAGGAGGACCTACTAGCTTGGTCACCTTTGATATCCATGCGTTGCAGGTTTCTTGTCCCTTTATTTTATTGCTGTCAGCTCTTCAATCCTTTGGCTAACAGTTTTCAGTAACTTTTGTCGTATCATTTGACTTCAGGAGAGATTTTACTTCGGTGATAACATTTTACCGTGCTTTGAAAGTGGGATACCTTTACTTAAAAATCGTTTGCAACAGCTCCCAGATTCTGACAATGTAAGTGCCATATTATTGAGTTGATAGTTTACGAAATACTGCTATCGTGTTACTTTTGCATGATGAAAACCCCCGACTGGTTATCTGGAGTTGCAAGTGTATCTTACTTACTACTTTAAGATTTCACTGCTTCACATACTATAAAGTATTACTTTTCATATGTACGTTTACCTGAATTTCAAACCTGTGTTTCTAGTAACTAGAGATTACATGTTGGAAATGCTGAAGTGTTTCTCACACTGAGATCATTCATCTTTTCCTTTTCCAGATAGCAATAGCTTTTCCTGATGATGGTGCATGGAAGAGATTTCATAAGCAGCTGCAGCATTTCCCTACGGTATTTCCTGTCATGAATATGATACTGCACCAGTCGTTTGTGATCAACATAACCTGGACAAAAACAGGTTTTAGAATGGACATTGTTTATTTTATAGCTTTGAAATTTTCATGTTCCTCTACATTTGTGATTCTCATATACTTTATTGTGTTGCTAATTATCTTTTGGAAGAACATTAATACTTTCTCCAGGACATGCCTTGTATAAATAATCTCCACTTATAGTCTTTGGCTGCCATGCCAAAAATTGTTCATATGAAGAAAGTAAATATTAAGATATAATTAACATTAATTAAAAGCTCAATATTCAGGTTTTGTTGCGCATAGAGCTGCCTGAAATAACGTTCACAGCATTGTTCTGCAGATTGTATGTGCTAAAGTTCGTGAAGGTGACCAAAGAATTGTGCTTATCAAAGAAGGAGACCCTCAAGGGCGTCATGTTGTGATTGTAGATGATTTGGTTCAGTCTGGTGGCACTTTAATCGAGTGTCAGGTAATTTATATTAATACACAGCTCCAATTATATTCATTCCATAGACTTGTTATTATAAAAAATATATCTTTGCATTTCTGTTGCAATATAATTCTCCAACCTATTAAATCAACTTCAGTATATTCTTAGAAAACATGTAGATTTGTTTAAGTATTTCACCATGCTTTGCAATCTCATGAACGATCTTTACATATACCTATCTAGGTTACTGCGTGCTTTTTCATGTTTGAAATAATGGATTTAAAAGTTTTTTTTCTTAAAGTAATGTGGATAAGTAATTTCTCTGGCCCTGGCTTGGATTATTGTACTTCACGCATCGCAAAGTTGACTGTTTTATGTGTAAAGATACAGTAGTCAATAGATGAGTGGTAGTGTCTGCAGTTCAGACATTTTGCTGGAATTGAGTTTGGAACATGAAAAGTTTTCGGCGAGAAACAATCACATGAAGTTGATGTATTTGTATTTGCGGAAGTTTATTTGCACGAACTTGTCCAATTTCAAGGAAATCTGAACAAAATCTCTCTTTTGAGACGTTATGTACTTGAGATGTGAACAACTTTTTAACTTTTGTTCTTGTCTTGTAGAAAGTACTAGCGAAACATGGAGCAGCAAGAGTGAGCGCTTATGTCACACATGGAATATTCCCAAATAGGTCATGGCAGCGGTTTAACTTCGATAATGGAGGTAGTAGTTCACTTAATTATCCCTTTTTTCTGGAGCAGATATTCCAGCTTGTTTAATGAACCCTTTTAAGTTATTGCAAAATCAAATTCTCTCCAAAAACAGTTGATGTTTTTCAGACGTTTTGGTCTCTGTATGCGTTTGAGAATTTCCCTCTGATTTGGTACAGGCAATCCGGGAACAGGGCTGACCTACTTCTGGATCACAGATTCATGTCCATTGACAGTGAAGGAGGTGTTGAATAAACCACCATTCGAAGTTCTTAGTCTGGCCGGTTCAATAGCAGCTGCTCTTCAGATCTAACCCATCATCCAATAAATGTTTATGTAATTGGTTATGAGTATGGATTTTGTGTTTTCGCAATACGTGTATTCCCATTTTTTTCCTGTGATAGTCGTTAGGTGCTTATACAATAGAGAAATTGTGAGGTCAAGAAGAGGCAGCGGTTATAACTTTGTTAAAATTTATGAATCTTGGCTTTCGTTGAATTTAAATCAGTGTTTGTAATTTTTTTACTGTGTCGCCCGAAAAATGGTGGTATCGTACTAGTTTTAGGTATGTAATGTTCAACCTGCCAAGAGAATAAAGAGACTAGAAGTGGAGGAAATTCTTATAAATAATTATATTAAAAGTTTCTCTGATACAACATAAGGGAAAACACGAGAAGAAAAAGAGAATTACCCAATAAAGAAGACGACAAAAACAGGAGGGAAGAAAATATAGATATCACTCGTAGCATTCTTCACGCTTCTCTCACTCTATGTTATATCACAAGAACACATGGGTGGTTCTAATATTTAGCATCTGAGGCATATGGTGAGACAGACAAGTGTCCTATGCAAGACTAACCGAACGAGGAAGTTGTGGAAGTTACTTACATGAGGATTAATAGCATAAATTGATGATTTCGATACCTATGAGATGGCTAAAATTTTTCATTGCAGTTGTAACAGAAGCCCTTCTCTCGCCTTATTTGCATTTCTGCCGATGAAATACGCTTAATTGGATGCAGTGATTTTGTAGTCGATGTAGGAAGTAAAGGAGCAACATCAGATTTCTGACTTGCAGTAACTATAGAATAGGTACTAGTATAAGAACATGGATTAGTTGTTCCTGAGGACACAGACATTGTCTTGGGTCTCACTCAATAAGGCGGAATACTATCCTTCTCATCAAATGATCTAGCTAGATCCACGGCTTTCAAAAGAGTTGATGGAGATTGTGCCACAACATCTTGTCGAATATGGGGCTTTAGTCCACTAACAAAACAATCTAGAAGAGAAGAAAACCTTTGTTAACCTAGTAACTCGATTAGCCAAAACTATGAATTTCTGATAGTAAAAAACAACTTAGTTTGAGTCAATTAAACAACTGCATGTACGGGCAATCGAATTGAAGGCCCAAACTGGTGTTCAATTGCATCTGTCAACATAGCCCATGTGGAGAATTATCCCAACTTTTGAAGCATTTGAAACCAAGGTACTACTGAACCTTTCATATTTATTTCAGCAATAACTAGATGTTGAGGATCAGGAGTATCGTAGTAGGAAAATAACTGTTTCGCACGGAAAATCCAATTGAGAGGATCAGTGCCATCGAAATTAGGGAAATCCAACTTCACTTATCGCGTGTGAAGTGGTTGGGAAGACTGAGACGTAAACGAAGCATTGAGGTCTGTATTGGAATCAATGTTAGAAGGTGGTTGTTGTAGACGATCCACACTTCGGGTCAATGAACTCTCTAATATGTTCATTCGTCCAATATGAAGATGATTCAATTGGTCCAACATATCAGTAAGACGTTTTAACTCATTTGATAAATCTTTGAGACGTGTGTTATCTGCCATGCCTTATCTCTCAATAAAAGCACCAATATGTAATGTTCTACCTGCCAAGAGAATACAGAGATTAGAAGTGGAGGAAATTTTGATATATAATTTTATTAAAAGTTAGTTTTTGATACAACATAAGGGAAAACACGTTAAGAAAAAGAATCAGCCAGTAAAGAAGAAGAAGAATACAGAAGGGAAGAGAATACACAGATGTAACATCCCACTCTCACAAGACATGTACCCGACATTCTGAATGACATCCGAATACATACCCTACAGGAGTGGTATTCTAGAGCACTCACATCGCTAACTCAATCATGACATCATCATTTAATACATAAATGTCATCATATTTTAAAACTGAATTCTTCATTTCATTTTATAAAAAACCAAATATGTACATTGTAATTTTACAAAATCATCCGAATATGTTCATTATCAAAACTTAATACAAACATGTTACATACATGAGGAATTATACAAAAATTTCTATCTGATCCTTCAGTCTTAGCTGACTGACCTTTGAGTCATTTCTTTGATCTAAAAATATAAGAACTATGCTTCTTGTAGAGTCTCTCTGTCACTAGAGTCCTCTTTCAGTCCTGAAATTTCAACATTGTAACTTTGATGAGTTTTACGAACTCAGTGAGGTAACTATCCTCGATAGTTCACTTAAAACACATATAATCACATAATTCACATCATTTTATTTATCATATAGTATCACATAACACTTTGTTCACAGTTGTCACATTCTTATTCAAATACAAGTCAACAATACATTTTAATCATTTGAAC
>JANZLK020000210.1:917378-932384 GCA_026937615.2 Erythroxylum glaucum
GTAAACTTGTTGAACTACGTATGACTTGTAGCAAGATCGAACAATTTTGGATAAAAACAAAGGTAAATTTCTCTCTTGACTACATCTGAATTTAAAATCACACCTGTTATTACTTCTTAGACTTCTGTCATTACCAACTCCATTTTATGTTTTTGTACAGCCTTTGGAAACATTGAAGGTCCTCAATCTCTGTGATTCCTATAATTTAATAAAGATCGGTGGCTTTAGCGGCATCCCAAATCTCAAAACATTGATTCTTGAAAGATGCGAAAGACTGGTGGAGATTCATGAATCCATTAGAATCCTAAAGAGGCTTGTCGTCTTAAACTTAAGGAATTGCAGAAGTCTTATGCAACTTCCAAATAGCATATGTGATTTGACGAGCCTTAAGGCCCTATACCTGGATGGTTGTTCAAAGCTAGAACAGCTGCCGGAGAGGTTTGGTGACATACCGTGCTTGGAGGACATTTCTGTAAGTGGGGTTATGAAATATTCCGAATCGGAGCCAACAAAGCCATGGGATTTTCTTTTTGGTCGATTTTCTAAGAAGAAGATAAATCCCATAGCTTTTATGTTGCCTTCTTTCTCAACCTTATCCTCGTTGAAACAACTCGATCTCAGTGACTGCAATCTTTCAGAAGAAGTGATTCCTACCGATCTGGGCGGCTTTCCTTCGTTGGAAACACTAAATCTGAGTGGAAATGATTTTGTGAACATCCCCACAAACGTTATTCAGCTTTTCAAACTTGAAAAGGTTTGTTTTGTTAATTGTAAGAGGCTTCGGGTACTACCAGACCTTCCGTCAAGCATAACATGCCTAAGAGTGGACGGTTGTTCCTCCCTAGAAGCCTTTCCAAATCCATGTCAGAAGCTCACATTCAAACCTTGGATGTTCACGTTCGTAAATTGCTTGAAGTTGAATGATACTGGAGGTGCATTTGCATGGCTGAGAAGTTATCTTTATTTCTTATTATATAGCAATCGTCAGGTACGTATATTAACTCACCTGTCTTTAAAGATCATCGATCAGAGTGTTTATGCTCACAATATTGCTTGAAGTTGGTAACTATCTCTATCTCAACAATATTCCACTATCGAAGTGCGTCCAATAGGCCGCTATCTATAATGTTGCCATCGGTTGGAGTGACTCTTTTTGCTAAATTTTGATTCACTTGTTTTGGTAACCGAGTGCAGGGAATTTGCTGTATGGAGTATGACTTTACAATGTTGCTGCCTGGAAGCAGAATTCCTGACTGCTTCAACCACCAAGCAGATGATTCTTCACTGAAACTTCAACTTCCCCAGAACTGGTGTGAAAACAAGTGGATGGGATTTCTGGTTTGTGCACTTTTCGGACCAGATGTGCGGGCATCAAGTACTTCCGGTGGCTCTCAGTATATATACTGTCAGTTATTAGCGGGACCTGAATTACGTAACCTCATATTTCAAGACGCCACCCAGATTGACATATGGGAAGGTACAAGGATCAGCTCTGACCAACTATGGCTACTCTTCATTCCGCGAGACAATACAGAAGCCTTGATTGGTGGAAGAGTTTGAATCACTTCGAGGTGTCATTTTCGAGAGCAGATCACCTGTCCAACTTAACCCTGTCCAACTCTGTCCAGCCAATAAACGACGCTGGTTTTGCTTCTTATTTTAAAACCACGTGCTTCATAATTTCGGTTATTCATAAGCAAATTAAGAATGATGAAGATGAGAAGACAAACCATAAACTTTTACCTTCGTGTTCACCTAGGATTAGCTTGATTCCTTATGTAAAAATGGTGTGATTAAGGAGATGGAATGGAAAGGAGGTGATAAGAGAAAATTCTGCCCTACATACATATCCCTCTCCCCTCTCTTCTACTCCTGTCATGAATATTCTAGTCTTAAACACATGTTTTAATCCCATTGAACCATATGTTACAATCCTATTGGACCATGTGTTACAATTCGTTGGACCATATGTTACAATCCTATTGGACCATATGTTACAATTATATTGGACACACACATGCTTTAATCATATTAGTCACACATACTTTAATCCATATGTTGACTTTAGGAAAATTGCACATTTAGTCCTTCTTCTTCCTTTAGTTCCCCCATTGGCATATAATCTCATCAATTAATTTCATTCTCATACATATTTCCCGTCTAAGTATGCATGTCCATGACGAAATGAGCAAATTACCCATTTACCCATTTCTTTTACATTAAGTATCATTATGTCTCTTACTATGCTTAAATATACTTAATTCGTTACGTGTGCTTTTTAATACATCCTAGACATGCTATAATACTTCTAGAGTATATGTTGGGACCTTATAGGACATGCTTAGAGGCATGTTTAGCATACTTAAAATTGGATCTGAAACGGAACCTACAATTTGATATGTTAATCTTGTGTTCATTATTAGTACTTACTACTTCTTCATGCAACAGGGACATGGGATTGACATGCTAGAGTGTTCTCCTACACAAAAACTACAAGTGATTGTGTTGTGCATCGTATTCATATATGCTACTCTCGGCTTCTCAGCTAGAATTTGGTGCTATGGAACACAAAGAAAGGACATGTCAGGGTGTTTAGAAACACGATGTAAACACAATACTATATTTGTCCAGTGTTCAATTCAGCTACTAAACACGATGTATACATGATAGCATATTTATCCAATGTTCAATTTAGTTACTCTGGGCTTCTCAAGTGGGATTTGATGTAGGTCAACACAAGAGAAACACAAGGGCGTGTTTCCTATCCTATTTAAGTAAGTAAAATGAAAAACTAACAAGTAAATCACTATCAATTTATACTTCAATCCATGATTTTAATGATTGCTTGAACTTGAAACAAAGTGTAAGCATCAAAATAAAATAAAGAAGTTTAAGCTAATCAAATCAAATCAAATCAAAATTAAAACATCTAGAATGTTAGGTTACCATACTTGTAGAATAGATGGCTTTGAATTTCATTGTTCACTCCAAGGCCAAGTTTAGGTTGGTCCAATAATGTTGTCCTCAAAAAATCACTTAAATGAATCGTCAATTTTGTAAATAAAAATACTTACTTGCCTTAATAATGTTATATTAAAAAAAATATCCACTATCCAACAAGTTACACAAGTGTTAAACTATCATAACAAGGAAAGAATACGTGATAATCATGAGGTTAAGACCTTATAAACTACCAAAAACCAACCAACCAACCAACTGATTCAACAATTAGGAGGCCATAGTGTAATTGAAGATCAATGCCTCAACAATTAGATCTAGAAGGGCCGAGTCTCTGTCTCTCTCTCGTTATTTCTTTTAAAAGAATAACACCGAAAACATACATCGGCCAATAAGATCTTGCTTTACCATTTCCTCTCTAACCTTTCTCTTCACTCTTTCCTTTCCCCAAATCATCAATTCATATTTCCATTCCTACCCTCAACCCCTCCTCCACTTTTTCCCTTTTCCTCCTCTTCATTTTTGTTTGTTCAAACCCTAACTCCTGCTCTTCCTTCCTCCGTACACAAAGATACAATCTTTTCAACTTCAATTTTGCATTGAAAGAATAATATCGTATAATTGCGTTCCGTAGCTTTGGGTTGGTATATTTGGAGATCGGAGATGAGTAATCAGAAGAAGAGAAACTTCCAGATAGAGGCATTCAAACATCGGGTGGTTGTGGATCCCAAATACGCCGATAAGACCTGGAAGGTTCTCGAACACGCTATCCGTGAGATTTACAATCACAACGCTAGTGGCCTCAGCTTCGAAGAACTCTACAGGTACCACCCCTCCATCCCTCCCTTTTTTTTTTCTCTGTTTTGATTCAGGTTAGGGTTTATGTGGGAAGAATTCCACAATCCCTAATCATACTTCTGGAGGTTAGGGTTTATGCTTCATTGAAAAAATAAAAAACACCTTTGAAGATTGAAACAAAGTAATCGACCAAACAAGGCCTTAGCTGTATAAAGGAAAAAAGTCTCAGTTAGGATTTCTTTGTAATTTGATTTCAGGAATGCGTACAATATGGTCCTTCACAAATTTGGTGAGAAGCTTTACTCTGGTTTGGTCACAACTATGACTTCACATCTTAAAGATATATCCAAGTCTATTGAGGCTGCTCAAGGAGATTCGTTCCTGGAGGAGCTTAACAGAAAATGGAATGATCACAACAAAGCATTGCAGATGATCAGGGACATTTTGATGTACATGGACAGGACTTACATCCCTAGTACACATAAAACCCCTGTTCACGAGCTTGGACTCAATTTGTGGAGGGATAACATCATACATTCTGCCAAAATCCAGACAAGGCTCCTAAATACGCTTCTTGAATTGGTTCACAGAGAACGCACCGGTGAAGTTATTGATAGGGGGTTGATGCGGAATATAATTAAGATGCTGATGGATTTAGGGTCTTCTGTTTACCAAGTGGATTTTGAGGAGCCCTTTCTTGAGATATCAGCAGAATTTTACAGAGGTGAATCTCAGAAGTTCATTGAGTGCTGTGATTGTGGAGACTATCTTAAGAAGGCTGAGAAACGATTGTTTGAAGAGATTGAAAGAGTGACCCATTATTTGGATGGCAAGAGCGAAGTCAAGATAACTGATGTGGTGGAGAAGGAGATGATCGCTAACCACATGTTTAGATTGGTCCACATGGAGAATTCTGGATTGGTGCATATGCTTCTTGATGATAAATATGAAGATTTGGGAAGAATGTATACCTTGTTCCGACGTGTTGCTAATGGTCTTTCACTAATACGAGATGTAATGACCTCTCACCTAAGGAAGACTGGCAAGCAACTAGTTACTGATCCTGAAAGGTTGAAGGATCCAGTGGAATTTGTTCAGCGATTGTTGGATGAAAAAGATAAGTATGATAGCATCATAAATTCAGCATTCAGCAATGACAAGACGTTCCAGAATGCTTTGAATTCTTCCTTTGAATACTTCATTAATCTTAATGCTCGATCTCCTGAATTCATTTCATTGTTTGTAGACGATAAACTTCGAAAAGGTCTAAAAGGTGTTAGCGAGGAGGATGTTGAAGTTATTCTTGACAAGGTGATGATGTTGTTCCGCTACTTGCAGGAGAAAGATGTATTTGAAAAGTATTATAAACAGCACTTAGCTAAACGGTTACTATCAGGAAAAACTGTTTCTGATGATGCTGAAAGAAGTCTGATTGTCAAGCTTAAGACAGAATGTGGATATCAATTCACTTCAAAATTGGAAGGCATGTTTACAGACATGAAGACCTCTCAGGACACAATGCAAGGGTTTTATGCAGCCCACCCTGAGCTTGGTGATGGACCAACATTGGTTGTCCAGGTTTTGACTACTGGATCCTGGCCCACTCAGCCTAGTGTTACCTGTAACTTACCTGCTGAAATGTCAATTTTGTGCGAGAAGTTCAGGTCATATTATCTCGGGACCCATACTGGTCGTAGATTGTCATGGCAAACTAACATGGGCACTGCAGACATCAAAGCAACCTTTGGCAAGGGCCAGAAACATGAATTGAATGTCTCCACCTACCAGATGTGTGTTCTCATGCTTTTTAATAATGCTGATCATCTTAGATACAAGGAGATTGAGCAGGCAACAGAGATTCCTGCGCCAGATTTAAAGCGGTGCCTGCAATCCATGGCATGTGTAAAGGGAAAGAATGTTCTCCGGAAAGAGCCCATGAGTAAGGACATTGGTGAGGAAGATGCATTTTGTGTTAATGACAAGTTCACAAGCAAGTTCTATAAGGTGAAGATAGGAACTGTGGTTGCACAGAAGGAATCAGAACCTGAGAAGCAAGAAACCCGGCAAAGGGTGGAGGAGGACAGGAAGCCTCAGATTGAAGCTGCAATTGTCAGGATCATGAAATCAAGGAGGGTGCTGGATCATAATAATATAATCACTGAGGTGACCAAGCAATTACAGTCGCGTTTTCTGGCCAATCCTACAGAGATTAAGAAAAGGATCGAATCTCTCATTGAGAGGGATTTCTTGGAGAGAGATAGTTCGGATAGAAAATTGTATCGTTATCTTGCTTGAAGCTTGAACAATTTACGTTGCTTTTCTTGTGAGATGAATTAACATTGGCAATCTGAAATGTACCTTTGTCAGTGGAAAATTGTTTCAGCTCTGCAAGTATCTTTGATTTTAATGAATATGCTTTCCCCGATGGCCTGTTTTACAAGCTAGATTTATGCCGTTTCTGTGTTGCTTATTTACCAATTGAGAAGGTTGCTGCCATTAGATTGATGGGAAAGTGCGAGACTTTGTACTGAAAAGTTACGCAAAACTTGGGATCCCATCTACCTACAGAAAGTTTGACTAAGATCTGCAGCTCTTATGCTTCTATTCTGCCAGGAATTTAGGCTCGAGCAGAAAAGATATGACCTCACTCAAAGCCGGAATGGGTGAAGGTAAGTAGTGTGGAAATAAGAGGGTGAGAGAAAAACCTATTTATGACCTTAATAATTGTTTCCTTTGATTTCTACTTGAAAGGGAATGTCCGCCAGCTGCTTTTGGGCAACCTTGAAGCTTTGCTCTCTGCCAGGGGCTCAATTGATCTAAAAAGTCTGAATCTGCTCAGAGATTGTTGTTTTAGTTTTTGCTTTGAAGTTGCTGCAGCATTTTAGCTGGTGCTATCAATCTTATTGTTTAATAGCCGTGGATTCTAATCTCGTTTCACTTGGCACATGCAGTAATGCTTATTGGGCAATAATGCACATTAGATATTCACATCAATCTTAGCACATCTGCTAACGTGCAAGAATATTGATCAAAGGGTTGGACCATGAACCCGAGAAAAAGTGGTCACTTCTAACAGTTTTAACCATTGGTGAAGAGTCGATGAACATGGATATGATGAATAGTTTGTTACTTATAGTGTTGATACAGTAATTGGCAATGGAATAGACCGGGATTATGAATAATTGTTAAAAGGTGAGCTTCCTCCACATCCGCGTCCATACCAATCAATAAAGTATCGAACTTCTATGGACAAAATCTTCAATGTGCCAATCCTTTTAAGTAGATGAAGAGATCAAATCCTCGCGTCTTCCGCGAGATTCGTTTGTCAGACAAGAGGTGAGAGTTCACAGTTTCGCATCAACACTATCGACATATCACCTGATATAAATCAAACGTGTAAGAGATCGAAGACGTCGGTAAGTAAATTACAATTTTCAAGGCTTTGGTCCATACTCCAATTGATCTTCTTTAGAGAAGAGGATGCGATCTCGAATATCTGAGAATGTCCTCACATCTGCACCCCATAACCTGCTTATCCAGATAATAGTAAGTATAATGGTCCCACATCTTAGGTAGCCTGTTTCTTGCTGCTGAGGAACATCTAAGGCACCCATGACCCAACTCCATGATGCAAGTTATTCATTCATATAGTACTCGTAGAATTAATTAAGTATAAACTGGATTGACAAGATGAAGGTTAAAATACACAAACACGTTTCTTTAAGTGTTTCGACAAGTTCCAAGCACTTACCAACAATCAATCCCAACAGCATTGGCCCCCTCCTTATCTGCCCTTTGGTCATCTCCAACATGTACTGCGTTGCCAGCCTCTACACTTAACTGATCTGCAAAAGGAAAAGGGTATCCATTACTCGTTCTGTGCAGGGCTGGTATAATATTACGGTTTTGAACTTTTCTTGAAAATAAATCATCACAGGTGCGGTGTCTTATCTGACCTACCTAAAGCAGCATAAAATATCTTTGGATCTGGTTTTTCATAACCAACCTCAGAAGATATAATTAGAGCGTCAAACCTGGAAAAGGGAAGAATTATCCTCAACATTCCAACACCAAGAGAGTATATTCGCACATCATAACATCCTAAACTATCTAGTACAAAACGTTTCCAAAAAAAAAAAAACTATCTAGTACAAAACTGTTGAGATAAAAGGGCATATTCTCGATGCCAGATGCCAATGACAGGATGAGTCAAGTCACATAAGGATATTGGACTTGCATTCACTCAAATGGGGGAGCTAGGAGAGAAATTTTAGGTTTCTCGGTTCTAAATTCTCCAGAGAGTAGATGAAAGCAACGTATCACCATGTTAACCATTAGGCTATATACAAAAGACAACATTACAATGGTTAATAAGCAGCTCAATTATAAACCAAAGACACATCATTGACACAACAAAAATAGAAAAGCTAACTGAAGCTTACAGTTCTATAACATTTAGATCCTTCAACAGTTTCCTCAAGCGTGTGTCAAAATTGGAGACGACAGCAATCCTAACTGTGCAATCACTCACAAGTTAGGAATAACAAATATTTGATGATATTATGATTTATACTGCAGGAGAATACAAGATGAGAATGACCTCCAGCATCTTTTAGAAGGACCATTGTTTCATAAGCCCCATCAGGAAGATGCCATGCATCACCATTTGCATAGTACTGAACAAAGCAGCCAATAGGACATCAGACAAAGCCTCCAACATCACATTATAAATTGATAAGCTCATTTACATTTGGTCTACAGTAATAAATGCAAGTTACATGAAGCTTTCGCAGATTTGTTTTGGAAAATGATATTTAGCTGTAATGAAGCTGAATTTGTCCTGTGAAACATTACCTTATATACTTCTTCAAAATAACAATTATCCACACAACCAGTTGCTTCAGAGACTACAATCTTCCAAAAAGTTCTGCCATCTCCCTGTTAACAATAGAAAATTTGATTCTAAGAATGAGCTTCAAGCAGCACAGCAGAGGTACCAAAAAACTTGATCCAATTAATTGAAGAAGCCACTGAATGATAAAAGAGGGAATGAGCACTACATTTAATCAATTGGTTAAATAATGTGATACTGTCCATCCTTTGTAGTCTAATTCTTTAACATTGTTACAGATTAGACAAAATGAGATAAGATAAGATATGATTCATATATGCTTAGATTGTAACAGTCAGTACATCTTAAAGATTGATTATAGGCTTTGCTCATAGAGATATTATTCTGTGATTAGTAGTTCATTAGCTATTATAAATATGTATCAATACTCTGTACAAAGATATCAATATAGAAATACCCTTTTCCATAGCCTACACAGTATCAGAGCCAATCTTGGCTATTTGTTTTTAGGCCTCCATTCTGCCCAGTGAGCACAGGTGAGGTTCTTTGATTCTTCTTCAATTCTGTTCAGAGGGCAAATCTTTTGAAAGTTTTTGGGTCACCTGTTCCAAGTGACCCTTTACTCTCACTGTCAGTGCTCCTAGGAGCACCAACAGCCGACCGACCTCTCCTCGAAGACTACTCGCTGGTAGCTCAACACATGAGCCTCACACGCCGTCTGAGGATTCTCTCCCCTCTCCCACGCATCAGCAAATGGAACCACATGCAAGAAAGCTACACCCTCCAATCAACTTTTCCTGCGTCACTTCTCCCTACTGCCACTCTTAGGTGCCTGCCTTGTTCAACACCATCAATAGGCACATTGATTCTCTACTGTTTCACCTCTGGACCCTTTGCTGTAGTATCTTTGTACGACCACATGTTCAGTGATTCAGAGTCTGCCTAAGAGTTAATAGGATTGTTGTTTGTGCCCAGAAGCATCAGATTCAATGTGTCTCCGATTCCAAAGTTTGCTTCGACCCTTTGTATTTGAAGTTATTTGCAATTGACCATCTTAGTTCAAACCAGACTAAACACGATAAAAAAAGATTCAGTATTTTGTTTGCTTCCTTTTGTTAATTGGAGATTTTCTGGTTGCTCTTGTTTTGACCATTTTATCCCTATATGGCTGGCGAACAAAAAAAATTATTGTTATTGATGTCATTCCAATGATATCTAAGATAACATAATATAAGCTTGATGGTTTCAATTATTTGAATTGGTGCAAGACAATTCAAATTTATCTACGGAGCATTTCTAAAAATTGTCACCTCACTGATAATCCACCATTACTTCATACTTGTAAGGAATTGTTGCAAAATGATGCACAATTCTTCTTACAAATTCAGAATTCTATTGACAACAAGCTCGTCACCTTGATTAATCATTGTGAGAATATCAAAGAATTGATGGAATAATTATAATTTTTGTATTATGAAAAAGGAAATATTTCACATATTTATAAAGTGCATAAGAGGTTTTATCAGGCTGAACACTAAGACCAATCCCTTCAGGCATATTATATGAATTTTAAAAAAATCTATGAAGAATTAAATATTTTGTTCTCATTTAGTCTTGATATTAAAGTTCAACAAGCTCAATAGGAGTCCATGGTGGTAATGAGTTTTTTTATTGTTCTTAACTCTCAATTTGGGGTTGTCATGTCTCAGATTCTTTGAGTGCTGAGGTTTCTTCCTTGTACGAGGTCTTTGCTCAAATACTCAGCACAAAGGTTAGTGCATTTGTTAATCCCAACATTCATAAGTCTAGCGCTCTTGAGGAATAATAGATCTAACACTAGAAAGTCACCTCATAAGAATAATAACAAAAAAGGAGGGACAAGAATTTCGGAGGACAATAAGAATTATGATGCAAAAAGAATTATTTGTCAATATTGTTATGAGTCGGGCCCCACCAGAAGCATAGGTCAAAAGCTGCTAAATAAATATCAGAAATCTCATTATGCTCATGTTGTACTACTCCTACTAAACCTCGATAAACCGGCGAGAAAAGATAATTACATTTTTTGCACATGAATTTCCTAAATTCATCTAATACTAAGAAGTATTAAAAAGTTCATCTCATCCTATCACTGCTATTACTAACTCATAACTATTTGTCTTCTTTCCTCTTCCTCACAATTGGTCATTGATTTTGGTACCTCAAATCATATAATTGGCAATTCCAATCCTTTTTACTTTCCCTAAACAATCATCTCCTTTTCACATTACCTTAGCTGATGGATCTACTTCTTTGTTATTAGTTCGACGAAGTTAACCCTACTCTATTAATGTCCTTGTCTCTTAAATCTACTAGGATTTTTCTTTGATTTAATATTTGTGAATAAACTCACTTTGGAATACAGTTCTTTTTTTCCTTCCTGGAACATAGCTCTTTTTGGAACCAAAAAGGGATATGTGCTACTGTCCAAATCCTAACAAATATCTTATGTCAATCAATGTTACAATTTTGGAGCATAGTTCCCTTTCTTCTTCATCGATTTCTAACAAGGAAGATGATGATCTTTTAGTTTACAAGAGCACTTATCAGACCATAAATGTTATCTCTACACATGATACTACACAACCACAACCACCGCCTATTCGCTTGATCTATTCTAGAAGAAGAGATCATCTTGTCACAAGTTTGGTACCAATCTCTTCTTCGACACCAAATCCAACAACCGATGATCTTGATCTCCCAATTCTCTTTGCAAAGGTAAACATCAATGCATTTATTCTGTTTCCTCTTTTGTTTCTTGTGATTATTTGTCTTCCTCTTCCCCCTTCTTTTTTTTTGGCCTCACTTGATTCCGTGACTCTCCCGAAAATTGTTCATGAATCCTCATCTCATCCTAGTTCGCATGATGCTATAATAGAGGAATCAAATACTTTAGTTGCTAATGGTATATGGTATTTAGTGAACTGACCTATCAGCAAGAAGGTCATTGGATGTAAATAAGTGTTTGCAGTCAAAGTCAATTCTGATCGATCTGTGGCTCGACTTAAAGCAGTTGTGGTAAAAGGTTATGTTCAAACCTATCATGTAAATTTTTATAATGCTTTCCCTCATGTGCTAAATTGACCTCTATTTGTCTATTCATTTCTATGACAGCTACTTATGATTGGTCCTTACATGACATCAAGAATGTCGTCTAGAAAGTGTACATAGAGCAACCAAAAGGGTTTGTTGCTAAAGGGGAGTACGAAAATGTTTGACATCTTAAAAAGTCCATATACGATTTAAAATAGAGTCCTCGTGCTTGGTTTGAAAATTTTACTTAGGCAATGAAAGAGTTAGGCATGAATAAGAGAAAATCCGACCACTCAGTATTATATAAACATTATGAACATAGTACCATTCTCCTTGCTGTGTATGTGGATGATATTTTCATGACTAAAAGTGACACTATAGGCATTTCATCTTTGATATGCTTCCTACATAATCAGTTTCGCAAGAAAGATTTGGGGGTTTTGAAGTATTTTAAGGGGTAGAGGTAACAAAAGGCAAGAAAGGCATTTTTTTGTCTTAAAGAAAATATGCAATTGATCTATTAACTGAAATCGGAAAGATGGGGGCTAAGCCATACAATACTCTTATAATCCCTAATTTACAGCTCACTAAAGATGGAGAGATGTTTGAATTCCTTGGAAAATATAAGAGATCGAATGAAAAATTGAATTATCGTACAGTAACTCGTTCTGATATTACATCTTCTATCAATATTGTAATCAATTTATGTCTTCTCCAACCATTCATCATTGGGCTACTCTAGAACAAATCTTATGTTACTTAAAGGGAGATCTTGGACTAAAGATACTATATAAAAATCATGCATATACTCATATTGAGTGTTTCTCATATGATGATTGGGTAGGCTCTAAGATTAACTGAAAAACCCCTATTGGCTACTATGTCTTTGTTGGACAAAACGGTCTCAAGGAAAAGCAAGAAGCAATATATCATGTCCAGATCCACTACAGAATCTGAATATAGAGTTATGGAATAGTCATTGTGTGAGATGATGTCGATATATCAACTCTTAATGGAAATTGGTTTTAAAATCTCAATACTAAAAAAGAAGTTGTGTGATAATTAAGTTGCTCTACATATTACTTCTAACCATGTATTTCATAAACAAGCAAAACATGTTTGAGATATTGTCACTTTGTGAATTAGTGCAACAAAATTTGATCTCTACATGATATGTCAAAGCTGGATACAACTTGTTGATATTTTCACAAAAACTCTAAATGGAGCTAGAATCAATTATATTTGTAACAAACTGAACATGATTAACATCTATACTCAAATTGAGGGGGAGTGTTACAGATCAGATAAAATGAGATTAGATAAGAAGTTCATATCTGATAAGATTATTAATAGTTAGTATATCCTAAGGATTGATAATAGAATAGACATGATTATAGGGTTATTATTTTATAATTAGTTGTTCATTAGCTACTATAAACATGTTTCAATACTTTGTACAAAGATATCAATATAAAAATACCTTCTCCATAGCTTACACATATGAAATAGAAAGGAAAAAAGAAACAACATGAATTAGGGTTTTGCAAACTAAACAGGTAGCCCACTTCACAAAGATTGCCAAGGTGGGAATAGATTTTGAATATTGCACGAAAGATTATAACTTTGGGAAATAAACCTAAACTTAAAAAGCAAATAGAAGTTAAAATCATCTTAGCATATGAGCAACCTTTTGGCAGCTCTTTTCAACGTACTGTGCTGCATCCAATCCATTTAATTTACAGCTTCAATTACGTACTAAAATGAAGGTTGCTTTCAATAAAGCAAGCCTCGTCCATATGCAGTAAAGTTAGCTTCTTCTCATAGTTATTTATTTACCATTAATAAATAAGAGCTGTGAAGATAAAGAAATATAGTGGTTGACTGAAGAATGAGTAGTGTTGTATCACATTGGAGCATGAATTAAATCCAAATTACAACTTTCATGGGGCATTCCGTACTTTTCGAATAACGCTTAACTAGCAAGAGAAATATTTGTCACAGCGCAACATGAAATCAATAAAGAATCAAGTGGGGACTTATAAAGCTTCTCCAAGGATTGCATAACCCAATAAATGTTGGTAGAAATATGAGAGAGAAATGGTCAATCAAAGCATAGAAACAGAAAACAGTATAGCAAAGACCTCAAAATTCCATAACTTAGGAACTTCGAACAGAGTGAAAATTTTGTGTGGAAATGCAAATTTAACCGAAAAAGTAGACACACTCAGTTTAGAAAGCAAAAAAACTACCTGATAACGGAGTTTTTCAGGCCATGAAGCAGCAAAAGCTCTCTTAAATCCCTGTTTTATTTCAGCTGGACTAGCAGTTACACCTGAAACAATTAGGCATATATTGAATTCGGCTGTGATCAAAACAAAAGAAGTCATGTACATAAATTAGTAAGGGGGTTGTGTGACCCAAGGAGACCTGGCCACTCGAAGTTGCTCATTTAGCATCGAAATAAGAGCTCCCAAACATGGTCACAGTTTTTTGTGCTTGTTGAAATGCATAAGATAAAAAGCACTTATCGGGTATAGAAAAAATAAGAATGAAACTAAAATAAACCATATTTGCTTCCAATGGAGGCATAGGTTTCTTCAACAGGCTTGGCCAATTGCAAAAGGGTTCCACCAGCATCAAGCAATAAAGCATCATACGCTCTTTTAACAGATTTTACTCCTCCTAAAATGCACGAAGTTACAGACTTTAGTCAAATTATGAGATACCCAAATGGTCTCTGATTCTTCTATTGGTTAACGATGAAACAACGCAAAGAAAAGGTATAAACTTAGGGAAGGAAATTGACCAGAGTGGGTGGACATGGGAGACAAATGGAGGGAAGTTGAGAGCCTTAGATTGAGAGGCTTCAAAGCTCTGAGGAGAGCGCTGCCATGAAAGCACATCGTCAAGCAAGGTTCCATTGTGAGTGACCTATGCTTGGAGGATCGAACTGTACATGTTTTACGCCACTGCTGCGGAGGAAATCCCAAAGCGGAAGGTACTTAGAATGTTCACATGCAAATCGCAGTGTCATTAGATGAACATTTTTCCTTTTCGAATACTTACTTGGAAAAATTAAATACTATTTTATCAATTTGCAAAATTATATAATTATATAAGACAAGACCTTTAAATATATAAAAACAAGTTAAGAGTAAAACCGGTCTCATTTTAATTTAAATAATTATAGAATCCTCTTTTAACCTTTTCATCTCATTTTTTAGAAACCCAATACTACCTAATTAAAACAAAGTCAATAAAATTAATTTTGGATTCTTTTACTTCGAGTTCTTATTTTTTTATTACATTAGATATCCCGACTTAGC
>JANZLK020000210.1:961659-972527 GCA_026937615.2 Erythroxylum glaucum
AGAGCCCACACTTAAAATAGATGCATGAAGCCCAAATACTATAAACATATTAGATCACTTTAATTAATTGGGCTCAAATAGCCTTTGTATACAATTATACACATATAAGCTTGCATGTTTGATTAAATATCCTTACATTCCTACCCTTCAAGATCCCACCTGGCACGAGCCAAAAATTGTCTGAACGTGATCACGATTTGAAGTTGCCACCAGCAGTTCGATTTCACAGTTCGAATTCACCCAGGATACCGGTGGTTTAACCCAAACAAAAAAGCATATCTTTACAGGACCTACCTTAAGATCTCGTTGAGGAATTTCTACTGAACTTAAAATGTCATTTGCCGTGTGAAGCAAAGGATGGTAGAAACACCTTATCAATAATGTTGTTCCAGAATTAGTTGTCAGACACAAACACCTTGCGCAGGTGTTAGGGAAAATTGACAATCACTTTGAATTGACGTTCCATACTGGGCATTGTTAGTTAAAGAACGATTTCTGAGCAAGGACTTTCACCTTGCCGAGACAAGTTACTATTACACAAGGAAAGATAGCATCTTTTTCGCTTTCTAATATCAGAACGTCTTGCTAGCTACTGCACTACTAATAAACATTTCCTAACATTGCGAGTCATACCGAGAAAAGTCCATGACGAAGCCCTTTTCAGCTTGACCCTCCAAGATAATACAACTTCTATTAGTTTTATTTACGGAAAATTAAGCTTCAAGCTTTAGAATATGTGAGAAAGTTGTTATGCTCTTCAAGTCTGCGTAAACATAGATTGTAGACGTTTAAGCTGAGATAAAAACATAATAAATTGGACTAATGCCAGACTATACTTCCATAAAAAGATACTTCTTCATCCACTTTGAATGTACAGAAGACGCGAACTCTTAGGTGAGTGTGATCGTGGGAGTGAGTGGCTTGCAAGAGCATGTTGCCTCTGTGGGGAGCTGAACCCTGTCATTGTGGTATCAGCTCTGAATCCTTTCAGGAATGTAGGAATGTGAAACATGACGCGTTTGCAGTCGAAGTCAGTCTTTTGTTCCTTCTATATGGATCACCGGCAACTCTGACAGCGGCATTGTTCTTATATCCCAACAAAATGTTGGAACGACGCTTTTGGGTATCTCCGCAAATTTTGGTTTTCACATTTGTGGTTATAGTAAATGCTTGCATCGAATTTGTTGGTGATCTAAGGTCTTCATAATCCGATGGAACAGAGAAATCTGCAGCACTAGCAGTGGCCACACTCCAATCAATGCTTGCCTCACTTGGAGCATAGCAAGTTGTAGGCGTGACACAGCCTGAAGTAGCATTTGATCCTTGCCTTTTGAGGAACGGCTTGACTCTTCCGGTGTGACTCTCTATTTCAAACAAGTCTGAACTCGCGTCACTATCTTTCTCATAATGCACTCCTCTTGGTGTTGCAGAATATGCGATTTCCTCAAATCTTGGAGTTGTGTCCCAGGATAGCATTGTTAGCCTCCTTTCAAGACTTAAGGACTTACTTCTTCTGTCATGCACATGCGAGCCGAAAACCTCTATCGACTTCCGCGGGAAAAGGTCTAATTGACCCGCTTGTTGAATGTTAACTGGAAGGTTTCCTGCAATAGAACTCAGAGTAGAGAAACTGAAACATGTTTCTTTGTCTAGCTCATATCCCAATTTCTTTGACTGGCAGTGAATCTCCTCTTTTTTCCAGGATTGTGATCTTGGTTCATATTCTATATCGGGAGCGTGTTTCGTGTTTCCTATAGGAATTTCCTTGGCTTGGACAAGACCAGAATCAGGAGTTTTCTTGAAACTGATTTCTCCAACATGTTCATGGCCATCAACTGAATCCTTGTCAAAACAGGAACAGTATTTGCGGCCAAGACCTGCAAGAATACTCTTCCCCTTGACCTTGTTCGTCTTCATGCCTGATGGATGTCTCAGAACTGACTTTAAGAGTGCACTTTGGCTGTTCCAACTGGATTCAGAACGAAAGCTAGGAGTTCCTGCAGGAACTTGAGGTTTTATAGCAACTGCACCACTTAGTTCATCTCTTTGAACTTGATGTCTTCTCGTCACTGTATTGGTAATTCTTGGACTTGTACCATTATCCATCACTCCTTTAAAGTAATTCTCAGCTGTAAACACACCAATTTCTTCTTGTCCTTTTTCTGCTCCTTCCGGATGATTATGCTGACCCAGTCGAACAGCAGCTTTTAGACTTGATTCTGGAAGTTTATGAACTAAGGTTTCCTGGACAGTGTTCAAGTGCGAAGAAAAGAAAACATCACGAAGAGTGTCACTATTGTAGTTCTCCAAACACAACTTTTGTGAGAGACTCGTCATCGTCGTAGGGGTGGGCATAGATATGGCGGCTAGTGAACCTCGGTACGATCAAAGGACTAAAAGACGAGAAAGAAAAAGACCCAACAAAGAAGATGCTGTAATTGGAATTAGAAAAAGTGCAGCATCATGGATAATTCGTACCGAGAAAAGCTAGGAAATCAAGAAATGTTGAAGTACAAATTTTTGTTACAGAACAAGAATGTATTCCTGGAATTTGAGTATAATAAAGTCCTGAGGACCCTTTAGTCTGTGATAGTAATCAAAGATTGAAGATAACTAGAAACGAGTGGAAGAGCAAGGATTCAAGCTATAGGCACAGAGGCTGCTAGAGATATTGAGAACTAGTTGTATATGTAGGCAGGTGGAATGTGTAAACAAAATGTCAGTAGGACCAGATGCTTGTAGTCCAACTTACAACTATTTTAATTCTCACCGAGAAAGAGAGATGCTACAATATTTTATTTTATTGAACCAAAAGAAAAGAATTATTTCCTTTTCTTAACAAACTAAGTGAAGTTAATATTAATTTAAATCACTGAATTAAAGTAAAGGATGGCGTTGAATGTATAAGACTATGATAATCTCTACCACCTGCAGAAATTAAAATTTATGTGAAAAGCAAACCTTAATGTAACATCAAGTTAATAATTCTTGTATTAATCTTTGCTCAAAGTGCAAACTTTCTTCCCAGGTTTCATGATATAATGATTAGGATTTGCGCTTTATCTTACAAATGAAAAGGGAACCTAAACAGTTTATCGCACGTAGATGGTAGCCAATACGAGAGACTTTCTCACGTTAAATAGTAATAATTAAGAGAATGGTGTCGTGTTTATATCAGGTTCTAAGTATAAAAACAATTGCAACTTTTGGTTGAATGCCTCAGTAGATGCTTGACTTGCTGTTTTTTTTTTTTTTTTTGGAGAATTTGCTTGACTTAATGTTGATCATGCATATAAACTTGCATTTTAAGTAGTTTGTAGAGAACTGCATCATTTTTGCATGAAAACATTACTTTTTACAAGGCAGATCTCAATAGTGAACATTAAATAAAACTTATGCTTATGTAGGTTTTTGATTACTTAAGTGTAAAGTGTCAAAATGGGAGAAGGAAATTTAACTTCAAATTGAGGATGACTTCATTGTTATGGCGCTATTAACTTCCTATGACTAAAAACTCTTTTAATCTTGCATTCATAAACTTAGATGATGACTTATGTGAATGAACTCTTTTACCTTTCACAATGAGCTCCAGGGCTGAAATTCATACATATTTGGCATAATTCAATAAGCACAAGAATAGTTTTAGACATGGAGCTTCTTATACTAATGTATAAAATTGTAGTAAATATGTAATAATCAATTTTTTTTTGTTCGGCAGGCATAAACATGTTAAGTTATTCGTGACAGATGAAGATTAATAAAAATTTCAATACCATTCGACTCAGTTATTCATCTACATATAAAAGCTGTAGATGAAGATCATTTATTTATTAATGTGTTACTAATATTATTCTTAAACATATATTCAACGAATAGGCAAACTCATGGAACAAATCACCTGTTTTATATCAATTCAACCTGTCTCTTCCCCACAGTTATACGGGTGATTTCATTTGGAACATCAAGCCTCTAATTTATTGGAAGAGGAAAGCAAATGTCAGTAAGTCAAAGACTGATCTTTGGAATCAACTTCCTTTTATCGATGTTGAAGAAGCTATTTTAATGGAGAATGGCTGTTTATCTTTAAGGTCGACTCAGCAACTGGTCGCTAGCCCATTTTGACGAACATTCGAAACAGTACAATTACTATTTCCATATTTGTGAAAATCCCAGATAGCATTGACCAGAGATGAGTTAGGGTAGAGAATCCCCATGTCCGTAAGTCTCAAACAACTGCTTCAAGGTCTTTTCCTACCCAAGTTTTGGCATCAGACCGAACACTTGAGGCTAGAAAGTCACCACGTACGCCGGAGGTCATAGCCGACAACTGCCCGGTATTAAGCACCTTCCCATCACAAGTCATGCATGTGAACCCGCCAGCCATTTCTGACTCCTTCATTAGGCTTTCAATGATTGAAGAGTCCGCACAAAAGTTTTGCTTCAACAAGAGCACATTCCTACTAATGTTATTGTCGGGGGCATCGGTTATCCATGTCATGCACGCAAGTCCAAATTCGTTCCTTAATGGGACAAGACTGCGAGATAATCCCTCTGTACCGAACAGGAAACATCCACCTTTGTCCAACTATTAATACTTTTCTGAATAATTCTACCACTATGTAGCTACAAAGCCAACTGTTTCTCCTCACGGAAGGAAGCAAGTAAACGTGAGCAGGATGTGGTCTCAACTTGTGGTGGATTTCGAGTGACCTTGTGGCTTGTTAACAGGAACTTGGTTTAGGTCATTAAGGTAGGGCCACTTCAAGTAGAGAGCTAAGGCAGCAGCTGTGGCCATTGATGCTTTTCCTCTAGTAGGCTCAAGTCTCACACCCTCACATTTTAGCTAATTCTTACATAACCTAGTGAAGTTACATCAGTTCCATTTTCTCATCGTGATTTTACGACCACGAACTCTTCCAGAAGACAATGCCAACAGTATTTTCAGACAGGCTGGCGAGAGATTTGGGTGGAAATCAGAGATTAGAATCTAGTCCTCAATCATAGATGAGACTGTATTTGCCATCCCATTAGCAACATTGTCACAAACAAACTAGAAAAATAACTAAAAAATGATTGACAAGCAACAATACAGCTTTGGTGCTATATCTATAGATCAGCATAAGAAAACAAGGGGCAATCCATCAGTTGGCGTGGAAGGAAAATCGACCCTTTTTCGTATGCTAAGGGAAGTTACCGTGATTAAATATATGAGTTGAGATGATGATGGTTGGATAAGAAGAGCGTATTGCCGCTTTGTAACCTCTTCCACAGTCAACATTCATTGTGTGAATGTAGAGTTCCCACCAGCAACCCAATACTGCTTGACAGCAATTAATATTTTCTCAGGCACCAAGGGTCCATCTTCATGATCCACCATTTTAGTGTCCCATCTCATTCCTCCAACTAGCTTTCTCACCTTAGCTAGCACATCTACTTCATCTCTAATTATGACAGCACCCTCTGGTCGCAAAATCCTATCCATCTCCAGAAGTATATCCTCTATGTTACATCTGCATTTAGTTAATAACAGCAGTTAAGTTATACATTATTATGGCATGAGATGAATCTAACCAGAAAATTTTAACCATAGAAAGCCACGAATTGGTTCCCCAAGGTCCTTCTGATAATAAGACATACATTAAACGCCTAGAAACTGAAACTGACTATGAGTAGTACTGAGTCATGGTGATTTCGTAAGCTGCTCCAAATTTGGTATGATCCTAAAAGCAGATAGAGCCTTTCTGGTCTACATTCAGCCATTTTGAACGTGGTATAAGTGACTATGCTTTCATATCAGCAAAGCATGCTGGGAGTCGGAGATGTTTAATGGAAAAATAAGTGTAGAGCAACCGTATTCCAGTTTAAACAGGACGACTTCAATTTTCTAAACCAGCCCCGAATGTTAAGAATGGTAGGCTGGACGTAAACTGGCATTTTTTTTAAAGACCTCAAAACTATCAATGTAGATCCATTAAATTTACTTGTATTAGTTGGTTATTGCCCAGAGAAAGCAAATAAGAACATTTTCAGATGTTGGTCACTCTATATATGGGAAATTGTTATAATACCAAATCTATACGAGCAATGTTTTTCAGATAAAATGAGAAACAGATGTGAAACACTGGACTGCTTCTATAAGGAATAGACAATTAACGATGTCACAACTCTTTTCCCGTAAAAGACTGAGTGGATACTCACTTGTCATTGTACAAACTGAAAAGGCCATTTGCATGAATAAGGTCATATGTCCTCGGATATGTGGAGAAAGCTTCACACCTGAAACACACAAAATAATCTGTTGATGAACAATCACATTTCATGATTAAGGTGGTAAACCAAAAATAATGTTTTAAGTTGAAATTTCAGCAAGAGTGTAACACTGTAAAACATTGCTCAAGCGCTGAACAGATCAAAAGACAAGACTGAGGAAAGTACGTACCAATCGTGATAGATTCCAATTAATCCTCTCTCATATATCACACCTAGTGTGTTTTTCTCAGCTATTGTAGGGACAACATTCATAACCCAAAGTTTTGGAGACTCCAGTGCAGCAGCAAAACCTCCCAACCCAGCATTCATGTCCATAATGTTGCGATACCTCCCGGAGCCAATAAGCTTATTGATTTTCTTATAAGCATGCACATGCTTCCTCCATAATTTGTTGTCCTCCCGGTAAACCTCAGCGGAAATCCCGGGAATAGAACCACTAGAAACTCTAGGAGGGACAGCATAAAGCCTCTCAGGAAACGTCTTCAATTCCCCACCAGCAACCTCATTTGAACTACTAACAACAGGATACCGTGTGATGCAATCCTCCATTTTCTTGTACCTAGCATACCCCACAAACAATTCAAATCTGAATCATATGTACAAAGATACATTTGAGAAGTTTCATAATGAAAAGTTTATTTTCAAGTATACAGGATAGTAGCATCAGATGGCACCGAAGTGTGGTCACACTTATCTGCAACCAATTACTTAAATGTGCAAATGTAATCCAAAAGCATACCACACATCATCTGTGTCTAAAGACTTGCAGAATGCATGATCTTGGCGATGAGGACAGGAATCAGCATTCCTTCTTTTCTGCCAAATTGCTATTTCACCCTTCTCATACTTCTTTTCCCAGCAAAGAAGCTTGGCAACCTTTTCAATGTTTCTTTGTTCCTCCTGAAGTTCCTCTTTAGGACGTTGCCATGCTTTGTAGTTAGTCTTCCAATTGATTGGAGGACCAGAAAGCACCCAGTAACCACCAGGTCTAAGAACACGATCAACTTCCTTCATGTTTATTCCTCCTGCAAATACAAAAGCATATTGAGTCAGCTCCTTATCACAAATTAGGCAATAAAAGAGAAGAAATGAAGCATGAATTGAGGGCAGGCAGTGCATGACAGAAAACCAATCAATTCCTTGTGTGAAGAAACTCTCACCATTTGCACCCCAAGGGATTAAGCAACGAGAACAGTGAGCCATATCAAAGGCTCTGGAAGGGTATGGCAGCTTTACGGTACCAAGAACCCCAATAACAGCAGGTACACCTCTTTCAAGAGCAAACTGAACCTGTGCTTCATGAGAATCTCTTGGTGCGAAGGACATTGCAATCACATTTCTCCTCCAAAGGTATGCACCCCAACTGGCAACCTGAATTAAAGAACAAATTGGTTTAAAAATAAGCACAAGAAGTCAGCCAACAAGCCCTAGTCAATGGGAGAAGAAAAGAAGTTGAGTCCGATAACTTACCCCACAACCAGTGTCCAGTGCAGTTCTAACTGTCCCATTAGCCATCGGTATGACTGACGCTAGCTGATCAATGTACTTATCTGCTCCTTGTGGAAACTGAGTTCCACCACCAGGAAACCTAAATACATTGCCTTCATATTGAACCCAGTTTTGAATAGCCTTCTCAACAGTGAGGCTCTTATAAGGTGCATTAGCAAAGGGCACATAGTCACGACTCTTAGGCCAAGGGAAAGGAGTCACATAGCCTTTTGGGGCAGGAATTAGGCAATGCAGCTTCTCTTCTTCACGAGGACAATGCCTCTCTCGGTATATCATGTTTTCCCTACGGAAAGTCATAGCACGCCTTTGATCTTGGCAAGGTGTGTAATCAGTGTAACGAGGGTGACAAGGCTCGATCACTTTGGGTTTTGAATCAGAATCAGCACCCACTTCACCGCCATGATGAGTCTCGAAATCTAAACTCGGCATTATATTGCAGTCCCCTGCGTTCTTGGTAATTGCCATAGCAAGGTTATCAGCCTTTCCAAATCCACTCCTTTGCCATGCACCCAATATATAGAAGAAACAACATAACCCCACGACAATAAAGATCTGTATAGAACTCCTAGTTCTACCATCAGCTGAATTAATTTTTAACGCCATACTGCCCTGAAACCATTAGCAGAGCAACTTAGTAAGAAGTGTAACCTGATACTATATGCAAATCCGAGGCTTACATAATAATACAAGAGAAAAGAAAGAGGCATTCTCAAGATTTCCAAGTGAAACATTCATTAGAAAAAGCTCAGTGTACTCTTATATATAACAACGATATGTTGAAACTGAGCTTGAACGTTATCCGTTTGAGTACCAGTCTGGGTTGGAACTAAAATACAGGAAGTTCAGTGTACTCTTTCCATCTGTTTTATCCAGAGGAAGCAATAACAAGCTCGATAACGTTGCAAAAATTCAAAGGTTGAACGTAAACAGCTAACTTAAGCTTGAAATGATCGAAATCAGACCTCAAACACCCATAAAGGACACAAAACACCCTGATCCAATCAAGGACTCAATAACCCGCCTCAGTATTGAGAATAGTACCCAGAAAAAAGAAAAGGCAACTTTAATGTTCAATCAAAGCAGGGAAACCTTCCATAAATGCTTTACAAACGAACAAATCTCACGTTTCTCCCAAAAAAAAAAAAAGGAAAACATCTAACAGAAACCAGTTTACTTACCAACTAGTACAAGAGAATCCCGGAATGAAACCAGTTTACTTACCAACTAGTACAAGAGAAGCCCGGAATGGTTCAAAGATCCCACCACCCAATCACAGAAACAGATCTCATAGATGTATCGGGAACACTTAAAGCTTCGATCTTGCAGCTTTCTAAGAAGAACCCAGATAAAAATGATGAAGGAATGTAGGGGATCTCAATGATCCAATCTAAAATCCCCACCAGCGAAGTGTCAGCAAATCTCTGAAAGCCCTCGCACCAATCACCAATTTACGAACTTTATATCTAAAAGAAAACAACCAAAAGATGGGATCTAATGTCTAAATCTAAAGCGCTACCGCTACAAGATGTGACTTTTGTGCCCACTAGAACTCATAAACAGCGTGTGTGGGTAACTGTTTTGGAACAAGTTCGTTTGTTAAAGAACGTCTCGATGCTAAATCATGTAATCTTACGTACATAAATATCCAAGCCTCAACTCATCCTATGGCTTTTGCTCTTTTTCTGATTTGATATTTTGACGCGGGCAAAAGGTGAGCAGAACCAAGACTCAATGATTTTCGAAGAATGTCACACGGTCCCATATTTCATTGTTGTGAATTTCCACTCCGCGTCTAATACAATACAATACGGTGAGCGCACATTCCGCTGCAACGGGCCAGTGTTAGTGGGTCCTACAGCTTAAGGGAAGCGAGAAGCTACATAACAAGACGAGGATCAAGTGGACAAGAATAACATGATTATATCTGAGTTCTTTATGAACAGGAGAGGACGGGGGTAATGATTTAGATCTGGGATTGGCAAGTGAAAGCAAGGGGTAATAAAGAAATCAGGTGGCTGTCAAGAGTTCAATAGTGCATGGTACGTCCACGACGCACAACAAAGGCTTTCTGGAGTCGGTGTTATAAAATCTCTACTGTCAGTCACTGTCTCGTTAATGGGACATTCATGTGATTGCCAAAACACCATCTAGGAGACTACTTCTTTGGTCTCCTCAGAATTTATATATGACATAAGGGACTTATACTACAGATTTAATGTCTACCTTTTATATTTTAGTTATCTAACACTCTTATCTTATGCATTAAATAGAAAGAAAATTGGTATGCGGAGTAAAAAACTAATATAGACATGTTAATTTAAATTACTAAATTGTGATTTGAAATTAAACCTATTCATTGAATGACAGAAGGAACAAGGACATATAATTACTTCAATTCAGGTTTAGGTGATAGTATTAAGAGCAATTTCTTTTCAAGTTTTGGCTTTCAGGTTATGAAATCCGGTAATTCTACAAGGCAGGATCGAACACATCATTACATTATTCCATATGGCATGACTCACGAGACTTCAAAGAACACGGACCCTTTCGTGCGTTGAATGATTAAAAAAAGAAACTAGATAATCTAATGTTTCTGTTTAAGAAAATCCTTACTTCATTTTCCTGAGATGAAAGTCGTGCCGGCATGTGATGAAGTCTTCTATGTTTAATTCATTAATTAAAGTATCCATCGCCTGTTTTTTCTTTCAAACATTCCTGTCAATTTACGATCGATGTTAAGGTTTTATACGCGTGAGATACGCCTTAGATTTATAGTGAAGTAGAATTTTAATAATTTTAGGTTTCTTCGGAAATTTAGTTTAATATCAGTAAGTATTTTATTTATGAAAAAAGTTTAAATAATTTTAGGGCCTATTTGTTTCAAGTTTAGTTTTGGATATTTGTGTTTTTGTTTTTAATCGTATTTACTTGAATTTTCAGTTTTGATTTTAGTTTTAGTTTTTTAAGGTTTTCATAACTTATGAAAAAGATAAAAAGTAGTTTTTTAGTTTTTGTTATCATAATCAGATATTTCTTTAACTAAATATATACTGTTTAATTATTTAATATTAATTTATTATTATTATTAT
>JANZLK020000210.1:1160100-1173102 GCA_026937615.2 Erythroxylum glaucum
ATTATCAATGTGTGTGTGTGTAAGTGATAGGGGTGAATAGACTTAACATTAAAATTTTGATTAGTTTTTGTATTTTGTCCAAGGTACTTAGACACAGATTTCACAAGTTAATAAGTTAGAACAACTTGAGGGTTTATGTTCGAAGTTAAATTCGTTTCATTAAGTCTAATATCATTGCCTTATTACCGGATTTGAGTGTTTTGTGTTATGGTTGTTGAGGTTTCTTTGTTTGTTTGCTTAAGGACAAGCAAAAGATTAAGTGTGGGGATGTTGATAAGTATAGAATGCATCGTGTTTTGTGGTTATTTTATTGTGTGTTTAGTTGTTAATTTGATTGTTTAGTGCGTGTTTAGGTTAGAATTGTGCTAGTTGGTAAATATTTGTGTTTTAAGTGTTTTGTAGGTTAGAACATGATGTTGAGGTTAAAATTTATATTTATGAGGTGTCTTGATGTGTTTGTTAGTGCTTCAGAGTAATTAGAGGAGATTCAGAGAAGACTTAGGAAACAACCCAGGGCCATGATTGTGGCAAATATGCCATTATTTGACAAGTGCACTAGCAAGTAGCCAAGATCGTGGGGAATATGCTATGATCCTGACAGAAGCTGGTGCAAGGAGCCACGATTATAGTGTTACGGACCACGATCGTGGCATTATTGACAGAAGCAAAACTTCTGAGTATGATTGTGCCACTAAAGGCCAGGATTGTGGCCTGTGTTGGACCCAAATTTTTATTTATTTATTTATTTTTATTAGAATTTAGTCCATTAAATTAGCAAGCATTAATAGAAGTTAGAGTTATTAAATAAATAATGTCAGAATTTAATTAGAGTATATTATGGTATTTAATAGTCTAAGGAGCTAATGACATTACATTAAATGAAGAGGGGTAAAATGGGAAAGCCAAGAAAAAAATATTGTCTTGAATTAAAAGAAGGAAGAAGAGGATAATTGTGGGAGTTAGAAAAGAGAAGAGAAATCGTGAAGAGAAAAAAAAGAAAGAAGAAAACATGGGAAGCTAGGGAAAAAGGAGAAAGAAGAAGAAGGGAGAGAAATCAAGCTTGTTAAAGGTAAGCTTCATCATTTTCTTCTTGCTTTGGTAGAAAAACAAAAAGAGTTAGGAACAAAATGGGATTTTGTGTTGGGGGTAAAGGAAGAAGAAGAGAATCATGAAACCCTAGATGAATGTTTAAGGATTTTCAACTAGGTTTTGCTTTTTCTAGCCTAGATAATCCATGGGTGGACTAAGTTTAAGCTTAATTTTGTTCTTGATTGTCAAACCCTTATGGGTTTTCTTTTTGTATATTGGATTGAATGGAAAATGTGTTTGATTGAATGAAACTTGGTTTATGTGAAAGGAACCAAGAAAACTTAAGGCAAGAGCAAGAGGAAAGGAAATCTTGAGTTTGGATTGACAACCAATTTACGTGGGTAATATGTTTATGGTTATTGTGATAATGGGTAATTTCTTGTTTGCTTGTGCATTTAATTGTTTGTCTTGAATATTGTGAATGTTTAGAAAATGCATGATGAATTATTGCCATATTATGCATTAAATGATGTATGACATTTTGTATGAAGCATAAGAAGTATGAAAGTATGAACATGCAAGGAAATGAATTGAGCATAAGACTTTCTTTGTGTTTTGGGCAAGAGAGAAACTATTTCATTAGTCACGTGCATGTTGACCCCAAAGCCTTCTCCCGGATGCCCGCTTATGGCATATGAGCTCCTAAAAATCAGACTCATTTTGTTCATGGTGTAAACTTCAGTTTGTCTATTTTGTTCCATGGAACTCTCCAACCATTTGTTGTGCATTTCATTTTGATTTGTTAAGCATGATGCATAATTGGGTGTTATGTTGATGATTATGCATTACACAATAAGCTTTAAGTGATATTGACATTTTAAACTATGCATCTTTGAGCTAGAATTGCTGACGATTGACTTGCTAAATTAAAATGAGATATAGAATTGTACATATACATATATATGTATGCTTGATGCATGACTCATTGTCACCGGCTATAAACATATTAGCCACTGAGCTTCGCAATTCATCCCACTATTTTCCACTTCTTAGGTGTAGAACCAGAAGATCGTTGATCCTTGCAAAGGCTTTGGCATACTCTAAGATAGTAACTTTTGTAACTAAGTTAGTGACTATTTTTTGATAGCTTTATAAGCATATCAGCATGAACATTCATTGTATTTTGTATTTTGTATTAAACCAATGATATGGCTTTTGATATGTAACTAAAGCTGCTCGAACACTTTGTTTTAGTAATGAGATTAAGATTTGAAGAAGTTCCTTTTGTGTATGCATATATGTGTCTCATGATTGAGTTGTTATTGTTGTGGTTAGAAATAGAAGTGTATGATAGAGTTGGAATTAAGGTTATGTGTGTGTATGTGTAAATCGGTGTTGGATTTTTAGGATCTGGGTTATCTGAAGGTTTTGCCGCGGTGCCTGAAGGGTGATTTTGTGTTAAATTTTATATTTTCACTACGCCAAAGCTAGACTTTTGCCGCGACGTAATTTTCTCGAAGGGTTTTCTCACTGAACCTCAGGAGTTCACTACGGTGAAGCCAAAGTTTGTCATGGCATATTTTTCTTGATAGGTGCTTGGTTTTGTTTTGAGGACTTCGCTGCAGTGTATTTTTCCTAAAGGTTGCGATTGTGTGTTGATGCAAGGAGATAAAGTGATTGCCTATGCTTCTAGGCAATTAAAACCTTATGAGCTGAATTATCCTATGCATGACTTGGAGTTAACTGCCATAATTTTTGCCTTGAAAATATGGAGACATTACTTTTATGGAGTCACTACCAAGGTATTTACAGACCATAAGAGTCTGAAGTATTTGATGAGTTAGAAAGAGTTGAATCTGAGACAAAGAAGGTGGTTAGAACTGTTGAAAGATTACAACTTAATGATAGACTACTACCCGGGAAAGGCTAATGTAGTAGCGGATGCACTGAGTAGAAAATCTACTACGGCACATGTGGAGTCATTATTTCTTCCTTTGTTAGAGGAATTAGCTAGACTTAAGGTAACATTGAAGCGAGCTGAATCTGATTGTATATTGGCTAATTTTAGAATAAGGCCAGTGTTGAATGAGAAGATTAAGGAATTGCAGAAGCAAGATGAGTATTTGAGCAAGCTCAGAAAAGAGATTTAAAACGGTAAATCCTCTGAAATAGAGATAAGAGAAGATGGATTGATGATGGTAGGTAACAGATTATGTATTCTAGACATGTTAGAGCTAAAAGATGACATTCTTGATGAGGCACAAAATGCTCCCTATGCAATGCACCCAGGGAGTACGGCAATGTATAGGGATTTGAAATAGCACTTTTGGTGGAAAGGAATGAAGAAAGATGTTACAGAGTATGCTTTAAAGCAGAACATCAAGCACCTATTGGTAAGCTTAAACCTTTGTCTATTCCTAAATGCAAGTAGGAAAAGATTACGATGGATTTCTTAATAGGATTTCCGAGGACTAGTAGGAAGCATGATGTAATATGGGTGATTGTTGATAGGCTAATCAGGTTAGCACATTTCTTGCCAATTAGATAAGTAGGTTCTTTGAATGTCTTGGCTAAGAAATACATAGATGAAATAATAAAACTTTATGGGATTCTAAGTTCTATAGTCTCGGATAGTGATCCTAGGTTCACTTCCAGATTCTGGGAAAGCCATAAGAGGCTTTAGGAACTAAGTTGCATTGTAGCACAGCTTTCCATCCACAAACTGATGGACAATTGGAGAGAACAATACGAACTTTGGAGGAAATGTTAAGAGCTTGTGTTATGGATTTCAAAGGCTCATGGGATGATCATCTGCCTTTAATTGAATTTATGTATAATAATTCCTATCACTCAGGAATTCAAATGGCACCTTATAAGGCTTTGTATGATAGGAGGTGCAGAACTCACTATTTGTTGCGATGAGGAAGGTGAACAGAGACTTTTAAGGTCTGAGTTGGTACAAGTTACAATTGACAAGATTAAATTGGTAAAGCAAAGACTCAAAGTAGCTCAAGATAGGATGAAAAGCTATACGAATGCGCATAGAAGGGAGATGGAATTTGAAATTGGAGACAAAGTGTTTCTTAGAGCCTCTCCATGGAAAGGAGTTTTGAGATTTGATCAGAAAGGCAAACTTAGTCTAAGATACATAGGCCTGTATGAGATCATTGAGAAGATCGAGCCTTTAGCTTACAAGTTAGCCTTGCCACCAGAATTATCTAAGATTCACAATGTTTTTCATGTATCGATGTTGAGGAAGTACCGATCAGATCCTTCACACATAGTTCAACCTTTGGAGGTACATTTAAGGGAGGATTTGACATATGAGGAGCAACCAGTGGAGATCCTAGATTCGAAGGAAAAGATTTTGAGAAATAAGATTGTAAAGCTAGTTAAAGTCTTATGGAAGAACTATGCAAGAGAGGAGGCAACATGGGAGCCTTTGGAAGTAATGAAAGAAAAGTATCTGTACCTCTTCAATGATTCAGGTAAGAATTTCGAGGACGAAATTCTTTTAGGAGAGGAGAGTTGTTGGACCCTAAAATTTTCCTAAATTACTTATTATTTGTTTAATTATTTATTTATGATTTGTTGCTTATTTTGTTTTTATTTTTAGATTTGAGTCATTAAATTAGTGGGCATAAATAGAGATTAGAAATTAGATGGAAAGATTAGAATTAAATTAGAGTATTGTATGGTGTTTGAGATGATTAAAGGAGTTAGTAGGTAAAGACAAAGGAAGGGGCAAATGGGCATTTCATTAATTGATGAGGGACAAAATGGGAAAGACTAAATGTAATCTTGAATTAATGAAGAGAAGCAAAATCGTGGGAGTGAGAAGAGAAGAAGAGAAAATGTGAAATAGAATAGAGAAGAAGGGAAAGTCGTGTGAAAGAAGAGAAGAAAGAAGAAGAAATCATGGAAGCTAGGGAAAGAAGAGAGAAAAACATGGAGGAAGAAGAAGGAAGGAGATTTGGCTAAGGTTTAAAGTAAGTTTTATTTTTCCTTCTTGCTTAGGTAGAAGAAGAAGTAGAGAAATATGTTTGTGTGGGATTGTTTTATTTGAAGGAAACCAAGGAACACCAATCCAAGAACAAGAGGAATGGCAACCTTGAACTTAGATTTTGCAAACGATTTAGGTGGGTAATTTGTTTACTATTATTGTGTAAATGGGAAATTTGCTTATATGTGTGTATATGTTTAATTAATTAGATTTGAATTATTGTGAATGTGGGAAAAATGCATTCTGATGTGCTTTATGTCATGCCTTGAAAGATGTATGACATTTTGATATAATCGAAGAAGAAAAATGTAAGAGGCAAGAGAATATGAATATGTGATTGATTGAATTCAGCATAGAGTATCTTGTGTTTAGGCAAGAGAGAAACCGTTTCGTTAGTCACATGCATGTTGACCTAAAGCCTTCTCCCGGTTGCCCGCTTGTGGCATATGAGATCCAAAGAATGGACTCATTTCATTCATGGTGAAAACTTTGGTTTCTCCATTTCGTTCCACAGAGTGTCATGTTATGATGCAACACTGAGTGTCATGCTTTGATGATTATGATATGTTCTATATGATGACATCTTGAATATGAGTTGTGAAGTAGAATTGTGAATGATGGATTTGCTAGCCAAAATGAGATATAGATGTATATGGATAAACATATGTATACATGTTTGACTGTGTGACTTGTTGCCAATAGCTATAAACATATTAGCCAATAGCCTTTATAGCTTAACCGACTATTTTCTCGTCAGGTGCAGAACGAGAAGATCGTTGATCCTTGCAAGGAAATTGGACAAACTCCGAGATAGCTACAATTAGTGATTAAGTTAGTTAAGTAAGTTTTGAGTAGCTTTAGTAGCATATCGAATATGAGCATCCAATCTGTTTTTATTTTGTGTTAAGCCTTGATGTAGATGTTGATATGTATCTAAAGCTTTGTAAACTCTTATCTTTTGACATTAATGAAATATGATTGCGTTTTTGCTCATCACCTTCCAAGTTGTACATTGCATTTTTCAAATCTTTCATAGGGGTAAAATTTGTGTTCTAATTTTAGGAAAAAAATTGTGTTAATCTAGGCTGGATTTGACAAAGTTGTCTTCTTGGAAGTTGTAGCTTATCTTTCTAGCTTTCGAATGATATAAAGTATGAAATTTTTAGATATCGGAGTGGAGAGATATGATCATTGTAAGTTAGTAAGTTGCACATGATGTATAAAAGCCTCGGTCATGATTGCGAGGAAGTCGAGCGCACCCCGGGAGTAGCCTTGGGTGTGATCGTGAAAAATAAAATTATGACTGCACCTTGGAAGTAGTCTCGGGTGTGCTAGCAATAAGGAAAGGTGCGATCGCACCTCATATCTTCACCAATGTTTTGCCATCCGAAGGATTTTCTAGATCTAAACATGTTCGATTTGTTTGGCCATAACTTCATCATTTGACCTCTAAATCAAGTGAAGATTAAACCAATAGATTTCTAACACATTAATCTATCTCTCCATAAATATTGGTAGGTTTTGGTGTTGATTTTAAAAAGATGTGTGGAACGAAAATGAGGGAATCGGTAGGAAGAGCATAAATTGGTTATGAACATACTTTGGCTTTTTATTCATATCTTGATCTATAGAGCTCCAAATGAGATGGTTTTTGTTTAAAATTAAACTAGAGACATTGAGATATAATTTTTCTAAAGAAGTCAATTTTTAATTTTTGGAGACTGACTGGTATGACCATGACAACCTTGTGGGATGCATGTCCAGGTGTCACGTGGGATGTCAGGCACGTGTCTTGCGGGGGCGGGGTGCCGAACATTATATGTAGACTTGTGGGAAGCTGTGCTAGGGAGTCAGATGAAACCGTTGGTGTTGGCATAGAAGGACTTCCTAGCTGCCTATAAGAGGAAGTATCTGTCTAAGATGTATATTCAGCTGAAGCAGAGGAAATTTCCAAGTCTCACCCAGAGGGAGATGATAATAAGTGAGTATAAGCGTAGATTTACACAACTGTCTAGATATGCAGCTGAGATGATGATGAGTAAAGCGGCCAAGTACTATAGGTTTGAATCCGAATTGCACTTGGCCATTAGAGAAAAAGTGGTGGCACAGAATTTCTATGATTTTCAATAGCTGCTTGAAGTAGCACTAAGGGTTAAGAATATGGAAAACATCAAGAGTGCTATGAACAGAAAGAGGATAGGAAGAGAGCAATTCAGGAGGGGAGGTGGTACTCTTATTTCAAAGAGGAGTGTCACAACTTTCCCTGGACAATTTGAGGAGAGAAGCAGGGGTGCAAGCAGGTCTAGGCAAATGAGACTTGTTTCCCATCAAACCTCAACGGTTGGAGGTAGTAGAAGGGGAGATGGAGATAAGCCACCCATTCTCAAATGTGATCACTACGGGAAGTTTCATAAAGGGGAATTTTATCAATTGAAAAAAGCTTGCTTCAACTGTGGAGAGAAAGGGCACATGGCTGAAGAGTTCCCGCAGTATGCAAGAAGAGAGGGAACTCAGACGCAAGCTTCGAAGAGGGTTGAGATTGTGCGACACAAGACTACAATTGAGGTGGGTAGTTCCGATGCATCTGAGAAAGTAAATCCTCTAGGGAGACCGAGGGGGCAAGCACTAGCTAAAGTGTTTGCAATGACACGGGAGGAAGCAAAAGTTTCTCTAAAAGTTGTGACTAGTATGTTTAAGTTATTTGATGCTGATATTGTTGTTTTGATTGATATGGATTCTACCCATTCCTTTATTTCATTAAGTAGAATTGTGTATGATAGAATTTTGAGCCCATTAGATACTCCTTTGATGTTTATTACTCCAATTGGTGAATATATTATTATTAGTCAAGTCTATAGAGAATGTGAAATATGTATTTGTGGAGGACAATTAGTGGTAGATCTAATGCCATTGAAGATGGGGGGATTATATGTGATTTTGGGCATGGATACATTGGAAAGGTATAACACTAATTAGATTGTAAACAAAAGATAGTAGAGTTTGGTTTGGATGAAGGTAGAACAGTGGTGTTTATGGGGGACAGGAAAGCAAGTCCACCTAGAGAAATTTCGACTCTGACAGTAGAGAAAATGATAAGGAAGGGATGCAAACCATTCTTGGCATATGTGGTAGACATGAAGATTGATGGAAGGAAGTTAGAAAAAATTCTTATGGTCATGGAATTCCTAGATGTCTTTCCAGAGGCATTACTAGGACTACCATCTCCTAGGAAAATTGAGTTTCCCATCGAGTTTCTTCCAGGTATTGCACCGATCTCAATTCTGCCTTACCGAATGGCTCCGACAGAGTTGAAGGAGCTTAAGGAGCAGTTAGAAGATTTGTTAGAAAAAGGGTACATTAGGCCTAGCTCTTCACCTTGGGGAGCTCTAGTCCTTTTTGTTAAGAAGAAAGATGGATTGTTGAGAATGTGTGTAGATTACTAGAAGCTAAATCATATCACTATCAAGAATAGATATCTACTTTGACGCATAGATTATTTGTTTAATCAATTGCATGGGGCAAGGGTCTTTTCGAAGATAGATTTGAGATCGGGTTACCATCGATTGATGATAAAGGAGATCGATATGTAAAAGAATACTTTTAGAACATGGTATGGGCATTTTGAGTTCTTAGTTATGCCCTTTGGATTCATGAATGCACCTGTAGCCTTCATAGACTTAATGATTAGAGTCTTCAAGCCTTTCTTAGACCGATTTGTCATAGTCTTTATTGATGACATGTTGGTTTTTTCTAAGAGTGACAAGGAGCAATAGGAATATTTACAGATTGCCTTGGAGACATTGAGGGAAAGAGAGTTGTATGCCAAATTAGATAAGTGTGAATTTTGGCTAAGGGAAATGGTGTTTCTTGGACAGGTAATTTCAGAAAAGGGATTACATGGGGATCTGAGGAAAGTAGAAGCAGTTGTGAAATGAGAAGCATATAAGAATATAACAGAAGTGAAGAGTTTCTTGGGTCTAGTTAGCTATTACAGAAGATTTGTAGAGGGATTTTCCATGATAGTGGCCCCACTTGCCAAATTGACAAGGAATAATCAGAAGTTTGTATGGACAGAAGAATGTCAGAGGAGCTTTGAGGAATTGAAGAATAGGCTCACATCTGCACCAATTTTGATTTTTCCTTATAGTAATGGTGGATATATAGTATACAGTGATGCCTCGAGGATAGGGATTAGGGTGTGTGTTGATGTAAAGAGATAAAGTGATCGCCTATACTTCTAGGCAATTGAAACCTGGTGAGATGAATTATCACTATGCATGACTTAGAGTTAGTTGTGATAATCTTTACATTGAAAATATGGAGACACTACTTATATGGAGTCACCACCAAGGTATTTACAGACCGTAAGAGTCTTAAATATCTGATGAGCTAGAAAGAATTGAATTTGAGATAGATACAATGGTCAGAACTATTAAAGGATTATGACTTGATGGTAAAATACCATCCATTGAGTAGGAAATGCATTGAGTAGGAAATCTACTATGGCCTATGTGGAGACAACATATCTTCCTTTGTTAGAGGAATTAGCCAGATTTAAAGTGACACTGAGGCAAGCTGAATCCGATTATATATTGACTAATTTTGGAATAAGTCCAGTGTTGAATGAGATGATTAAGGAATTGCAGGAGCAAGATAAGTATTTGAGCAGGCTCAGCGAGGAGATTAAAAGTGGTAACCCTTCCAAAATAGAGACAAGAGAAGATCGATTGATGGTGATAGGTAATAGATTAAGTATTTAAGATATGTTAGAATTGAAGGATGAGATTCTTGATGAGGCATACAATGCTCCCTATGCAATGCACCCAGGGAATATAAGAATATATAGAGATTTAAAAGACCACTTTTGGTAGAGAAGAGTTAAGAAAGATGTTGCAGAGTATGCTAGAAAATTCTTAATGTGTCAGCAAGTTAAAACAGAAGACCAAGCGCCTATTGGTAAACTTAAACCTTTGTCGATTCCTAAATGGAAATGGGAAAAGATTACAATGGATTTCTTGATGAGATTGCTAAAAACTAGCAGGAAGCATGATACAATATGGGTGATTGTTGATAGGCTAACCAAGTCAGCACATTTCTTGCCAATTAAAAAAATAAATTCTTTAAATACTTTAGACAAGAAATATGTAGATAACATAATTAGACTTCATGGGATTCGAAGCTCTGTAGTCTCGGATAGAGATCCCAAGTTCACCTCCAGATTCTCAGAAAGCTTATAAGAAACTTTGAGAGCTAAGTTACATTTTAGTACAGCTTTCTATCCACAAACTGATGGTCCATCAAAGAGGACAATACGAACATTAGAGGCAATGTTGAAAGCTTATATTATGGACTTCAAAGGCTCAAGGCATGATCATTTGACTTTAATTGAATTCACTTATTATAATTCCTACCACTCAGGAATTCAAATGGCACCCTATGAAGCATTGTATGGTAGGAGGTGTAGAACTCCTATTTGCTAGGATGAGGAATGTGAAAGGAGGCTTTTAGGACCTGAGTTGGTACAAGTTACAGTTGACAAGATCAAATTTGTGAAACAAAGACTCAAAATAGCTCAAGATAGGAGGAACAACCATACAGATGCGCACAGAAGGGAGATGGAATTTGAAGTTAGGGACAAAGTGTTTTTTAGAGCCTCTCCATAGAAGGGAGTCTTAAGATTGGATAAGAAGCGCAAGCTTAGTACAAGATACATAGGCTCATATGAGATCATTGTGAAGATTAGCCATTAGCTTACAAGTTAGTTTTGCCACCAAAGTTATCTAAGATTCATAATGTTTTACATGTATTGAGGTTGAGAAAATATCGATCAGATCCTTCGCATATAGTTCAACCTTCAGAGGTAGCTTGAATATCTTTTGTGCTCCCCTTACAATATCCAAATCCTTATACATAGTCTTATATACTTCTCCTCTAACTACTGCGATAGTTTTCTTTGCCTTCTGTTTTGCTAATCTATATCTTACTCTGTTAATTTCCCTCTCCGCCTCTGTTGAACTAGCTAAAAGAACTTTAAAAGCTCTCTTTTTTGCCTTAACTACCCCCTGGACCTCAGTCGACCACCACCAAGCTTCCATCCTCCCTCTTCCCTACCCTTTGGATACCTATTTGGATACCCCTAGGTGTTTTGTGGCAGTAGCACGCACTATGAAGGCTACACCCGCCCACATCAGATTTGCATCCCCATTCACAGACCATAGTGCATTAGACCGAACTTGCGTCCTAAATTGTTCCACCTTGTCCCCTTTTAGCCTCCACCACTTAATTTTACGACACTACGTGGTAAAAAACTGTGACCTCCATCCCTTAATTGCTAAATCCAAAACTAGCAATTTATGTTAAGTCGATATGCATACAGCCGATAGTACTTTATAATCTTTGCAACATGATCTGGCACCTTTCTTGACAAGGAGATAATCTATTTGTATCTAGGACGTGCTACTCTAAAAAGTTACCGAGTGTGTTTCGTTTTTCTTAAATAGAGAATTAGCTATAACTAAATCATACGCTATAGCCATGTCCAATAAAGCAATCCCATTATCATTTCTAATGCCGTATCCAAAGCTCCCATGAGCTCCTGTATATCCGTCAGTACCAGCCCCTATATGCCCATTAAAATCATCTCCAACGACAATTTGCTCTGTGTTAGAGAATTGTAGCAACACCCCATCTAGCGCCTCCCAGAATAGATGTTTCTGTTGTACGTCTGAACCTACTTGAAATGCATACGCACAAATGACATTAAGAACCACATTGTTGAAAACAATTTTAGCCACCATAATCCTATCATTTACCCTTGTAATCCCCACCACTCTGTTTATAAGTTCCATGATCACTAGAATATCGACCCCATTCTACTTCCGCGTTTTTCCCAAGTACCATAGTTTGAAACCTCCTATTTGCTTTGTTTTAGCTCCTGACCACTTTGTCTCCTGAATGCAAGCTATTTGTATCCTATATTTGTATAAAATGTCCACTAATTCTAAGGACTTACCCGTTAAGGCCCCAATGTTGAAGAGTTGATTCTCATTTCGTCCTCTCCTTTTTTATCCTGACATGTTGCACTCACCGACCTGCTTGCACTGGTACTAACTGCTCGAATTAAAGACATCCCTCCTGCCTCGTGTCTACACTCATTCTGTAGCACCCCACTCCTGCAAGACCCAAACCCGATATCAATGGTGATATCCGAGACCGCGCCCCGCGAGTGTGGTGTGCTACGCACTCGATCAATCCCCATCATCGATGGCTCACCCAGTCACATAATACATAATTCACATTCATATCATTTCACATTTCACATTCAATACAATTTAATCATTCATATTTTGCATATGCAGTGCACATGAGACCCACTTTCTATTTGTTACTTTATTGTGACCTAGTGCCTAAACTGTCCTGTATCCATTGGATACTAGGCTCATTACTAACTGTCCCTTATCCGATGGGGATACATGGCTCATTTTACATAGTGAGCCTTAGGCTCTTAATCACTTTTGAGCTCGAGGCTCTTTTCACACTTTGAGCTTTAAGCTCTAGTCGGTGGCTACTCTGGTCACAACTCCCATTATTTGATTATGCATTCATGTAATGAAATGCATCACATATATTCAGTCAATTGAAAGTGCTCAATGTCACACAATCATATTCACTATCACATCTCATTCACATTATCATCGGACCTTAGTCCAGCATTCAATACTTAAGTCGAGAAAGCACTTATTTCGTCCAATTCACATTCAATGAGTACTTCAATATTTCATTCATACATCAAATTCATCGAACCTCCTATCCGAAAACTAGCACAATGAATCACATTCATAAATTTATTCAGTAGTCAATCAATACAAAAATTCAAAACAAAACAAACAATGAAATGAGACCATCTAGGTCTACTCATAGTACGCTCCAAATTAGCATTAATTTCCATGATCTGGAAACGTCTAGATGGG
>JANZLK020000210.1:1545526-1556260 GCA_026937615.2 Erythroxylum glaucum
ATATGTTATACATATATAACAAGTCAGACTTGAAAATCAAAAAAATTAAAGGATCTCTCTCTCTCTCACACACACGCACTCTTTCTTTCTCTTTAATTTCTCTACTTACTCTCATGGTATTTGACAACTTTGCAAACAATCATAATATTACTACCTTTTAAGAATAATAATATTATTACTTTTATTGATTTGGTTGGAGGTTGTGTAATCCTTCGTTCCCATTTTCTCTTTTGTTCAAGTTTTTGAATTCTTATGGAACTTTATTTCATTTCAAGTTTGAACTTCGGGTTTCATCACCAGAACAATGTTGCTACAAAGATGCATAATCATCTGATTTCAATATCGAACCATCACTTGGTATTAGAACAATAGTTGAACTTAAAACCTGTAGTCACTAAAACAACTTTATTAGTTATTTTTAAGAAGTTTGTTGTTATTAGTGCATGAATTTATTTATGAAATTAGAGACAAGAAGTTATATGGAGGATGATTTTAAGCTTCTATTGTAGATTTCTTTAAATAGAGCTAGACTTTAGAGATAGGGATTAACAAAAATTCAAATACATTGCTTATTATTAGGCATGAATAACAACTCCTTAATCTTAAAAAGACAAATAAAGTCATTGTAAAGATAAAAACATAAAAATAATCTAATCCAATTTACAGATACTTAGGCACGTTTTCAACACTTCTCCTTGCCTAAATAGCTACATACTTCTAATTTGCTTCTCAATTCTTCAAATTTGGCCTTTGAAAGTGCCTTTGTTAGAACATCTACACTTTGATCATCGGTTGTACAATAAAATAAACATATTTCACCATCTTTCTACACTTCCCTTAAAAAACAACTTAATCTTAAAATGCTTAGTCTTGCCAGGAAAAGCAGTTGTTTGAGATTGAAATGACAACTTGATTATCAACAAAAATCTGATTTGACTCATTTTGCTCCATATGTAAATCGATAAGGATACTTTTGAGCTAAATTGCTTGATTTATAGTAGTAGTGGCTGCCACATATTTTGTCTCAGCTATGCTTTGAGCCACAACATCTTGTTTTTTTGAACACTATGAAAACACCCTTGAGCCAAAGCTGAAACAATGACCTGTTGTACTCCTCATATCATCTCTGAACCTTCCCAATCACCATCAGAATATCTATGTAGTTTGAAATTTTAATTGTGAGTGCATTTAATTCCAAATTCTACAATACCTTTAGCATATCTTACAATTTTTTTGGCAACTTGAAAATGCACTTCACTAGCATAATGCATAAATCTTGAAAGCATACTTATTTCAAACATAATATCAGGTCTTGTTGTAGTAAGATACATTAAGCAACTAATTAGGCTTTTGTAATGATGTTCATTCACCTTATCAACTCCATCATCTTTGCTGAACTTTCCCTTTTTGGTTTATTGGAGTAGTAATAATTTTACAATCCTCTATATAAATTTTTTAATTATTTCTCCTTCGTAATTTCTTTGGCATATGAAGACTCCATCTTTATTTTACTTCACCTCATTCCTAGAAAAAAAAGTCATTAAGCCAAGGTCAATCATCTTAAATACTTAGAGAATTTCTTCTTTAAACTTCTTTATTAGCTTCTCATCATTTCTTTTTATAAGTAAATCATCAACACAAACAAAAACTATGATTAATTTAGCTTTTGTTTGCTTCACATATAATGTGGCTTCATTTATACTTTTAATGAATTCAAGGTTTTGATGATGATCATCAATTCTGTTGTACCAATCTCTAGGGGTCTGCTTAAGACCATACAAGGTCTTATTTTAGCTTGTAGGCCTTCTCCTTCTGTCCCTTGACTTGAAATCCTTCTGGCTATTCCAAAAATATCGCATTCTGCAAATGACCATTTGATGAAGCAGATTTTACATCTAAATGGTAAACTTTCCATCCTTTATGTGTAGTTAAGGCTAGCAACATTCTAATCATATCAAGGTGTATAATTGGAGCAAATTTTTCTTCAAAATTTACTCTAATTACTTGAGCATATCCCTTCACCACTAATTTGGCCTTGTATTTATTTATAGAACCATTTCCATTAAGTTTGGTTCTATAAACCTATTTAACTCCTATGAGTTGTTTATGTTATGGTTTGTCCACAAAATCTCATGTGTCATTTTTTTTTCAATCACCCTAAGCTCTTTTTTTATACTATCTATCCACTTGTCATCCATCTCAACTTCTTTAAATTCTGCAAGTACTAGCTAAGACAACAACATTGCTTCTTTTTATAAATTTCAGATAAGGGTTTTGTATCTTTGGTTGGTATGTCATGTACAACATCATCAAAGTGTTCCAGAACTTCTAAAAATTGTTTTTTTCTTTGGCTTGTCCTAGCTCCATTGTTTTGTCCTCCATGAGTTTAACATCTCTGCTTATAAGAAATTTTCTAATTTGTGGTTGAAATTTTCTATAAGCTTTAAAAATGTTATTGTAACCAATGAAAACATATGGTTCATCCTTTTTTTATCAAATTTGTCTCTCTTAACATCTGACACATAATAAATATAAACACAACAAAAAATACTGAGGTTTTAGAAATTTGACTTGTAACCAAACTAGGCTTCAAATGTAGTTTTTTTTAGATAAAACTCTGGTTGGCAACCTATTCAGTAAAAATACAGCAATGTTTGCAACCTCTATCTATAGTTTCTTTGGTAGTTCCTTTTCATGCAAAATACACCTTGTCATTTCCATAACACTTCAATTTTTCTCCCATTTACACCATTCTATTGTGGGGTGTAAGGTGCAATAAGTTGGTATTCAACACCTATCACCAAGGCATGCTTCTGTATATAAAGAAGCCTAGTGTTAGACTCGTAAGTCCAGACTGCAGGATCGTGCGAGGGAATAAGACAAAGTCTTACGAGTAGGTGAGCAAAACCAGAGGAACTTGTGACGTAGGCAAGGGATGCAAAAAATATCTGCAAGGATCTCAAGAGTAGGCAAGATTTGATACGCGTTGGCAAGTGTAGGCGGAAATCTTCGATAAGACGTGAGATTCGGATGTGATGTTACACAGAGTTAACGAACTAATTCATGTGAGACTCGAGGGTGCACGAGAATGTGCAAAGGCATGCAAGTGCGACAAGGCACATAAGCACTTAACTTTGGTAAGATAGGTTGAAAGTATGTAAAATATGTGAGGTTTTATACTAACTCAGATTGTGACTTGTATTTAGTTATAGAGCAACGAGACTGCACTATGAGAGAGCTTGATCATGGAAGATGAACTTGTCGATGGACGTGCATTGATGGACCTATATGCAGATAGGCCTTGGTGACTTAGAAAACACATTAGCAGTGACATGATAACTGTGGGTGATTTGACACATGATGATGTGGTGAGATTAACTTGAAGATCACATTGGAGATCCATCAAATCTAAGAGATAAAGATTGTGTGGGAGAATCATCTGAAGATAACAGAGATCTTTAAGGATATGGATGCAATCTTCTAAGTTGGCCTGAAATCTTTATTTGATTAGATTTTGATGTAATGTAGCCAATTAGAAGAGTCTTAAGGGAAAGGGGATGTCTTCCCATTGGTCGGTGTGATGCAATGTAATCTTTAGTTGATAGGATCAACTAGGATTGTGGAGATCCTTAAAGATCTTGAACTTACTTTCCAAGAAAGAGGAGCCCATAAATAGCTCATTAGAGTTGAGAGCTAGGAACTCAATCATTGATTTATTCACTTATTGAGAGAAATCACTCAAAGGAGAGAGATTTTGGGGGAGTTCTCATTATAAGGGTTTTGAGTTGAGAGTTCCCTGTAAGGGCTTCGAGTAAGGAGTTCTTTGTAAATGCTTCGAGAAGGAGGTACTTGTATCTTTTGTTAACATTTTGTTGAGGGTTAATGAAAGATTAGCTTTGCCTATATATATATATATTATTGCTTTCTTTACTCTATTATACACTTGTGTTATTTTGTGTGAGAAAGAAATACTTTAAATGCTTGTGTGCATGAGAGGTGTTAAGAGCTAACGGATTTGCTTAACAACATTCACGTGAGAAGACTGAATCTTACTTAAGTGGACCTAAGAAAGATTGTCGTACGAAGGTGGGCGCGACTTACGGTAAAAGTTCAAGTCCAAATCAAACCTTTGTGGCAACTGGTATTAGAGCCAGTCTAGCGATGACTAGTGGAAGTAATATGACGGAAAGGTTACCAAAATAGAGGCAATTCTTGAGTCTCTAACTCCGACGGATGAGGAAGTAGTTCATCGTATTGCAGCCTTGGCGATGGAGCTTCAAGCAACTATGAGAGCGCTTGAAGAAGATGAAGGCTCATGAGAAGATGAGTTATGATTTGTTGGTGCTCAAGCATGCGATAACAAAGCACGAGATGAGTGTCCAAGTGGAAAGCACTATGGTTAAGGTGCGAGAGCCACAAGTTTTTGATGGCAAGCAGAGTGCCATGGAACTCAAAAATTTTATATGGGACATGGAGTAGTACTTTGTAGTGACAAAGGTGGCAAACTCGGAGAAGGTGTCAATTATAGTAATGTACATGGTGGGTGATGCCAAGCTGTGGTGAAGAATGAGAAACTCCAACGAAAGGAGCTAACGGATCAGCTCCCACAAATAACACTTCATGGCTCGTGAGAGAAGCTTTGAAAGGGCTGAAGCAAGATGGCTCAGTGAGTGAGCATGTGAGGAGGTTCAAATCGGTGATGTTGGACATATAGAACATGTCAGAGGAAGACAAGTTGTTCAACTTCATTAGTGGTTTGCAAAGTTGGGCACAAATGGAACTTCAGAGGCTGAAAGAAAAGGACTTCCTTAGCGCAATAGTAGCGGCAGATGCCTTGATAGATTTTTAATTGCCACCACCAATTCTACCCAGCAGAGAGGGCAAGAAAAATGGTGAAACCTGGGATGGCAAGGAGAAAGGCAAAGAGAAGGTGAGAGAATCTTCTCAACATAAGAAGAAGCAATTGAAGGGAAATGTTGCATATTTCATTTGTGAGGGGCCGCATTATGCTCAAGAATGCGTAAAGAGGAAGAAGGGTGAGGAGCAAATGAATTCCATAGTCGTGAAGGACAAAGGAGGGAGCGATGAAGATGACTCGGGGGAAGGAGCCATCAACAAAATCACCTATTTGAATGTTATGAGCCTTGTGGAGGAGGACTCATGCAAAAACAAACTTGACAAAAAAGGAGGTGACACGTGGGAAAGATGTCAATGGAAGAGAAGGCTTGCTCTAGTCTTCGATAGTTGGTGAAGGAGTCTTCGAGGGAACCGTTCGTGGAGGAGTGCCTATAGATTATTTCAACGAGGGCGTTGAATTCTTCTAATGAGGATAGTTTTTCAGGTTGCGGGATCGTGCAAGTGTTAGTAAGCCTTGGCCAATGCTTAGCACGCAGGTCAACATGAGGAAGGCGTATTGACGAGAGAACAAGGTGAAGTCTTGCGAGTTAGTGAGCAAAATTCGAGGAACTTGTGAAGTAGGCAAGGGATGCAGGAAGTATCGACGGAGATTTCGAGAGTAGGCAAGATTTGCAATTGATGGGCACGCATAAGGGCACATTGGCAGAAATCTTTGACGAAACATGAGATTTGGATGCGAGGCTGCATAGAGTTGGCGAACTAAGTCATGCGAGACCCAATGGTGTGCGAGAATGCACAAAGGCATGTGAGACCCCATGAGGATGTGCAAAGGCATGCAAGTGCGACAAGGCACATAAGCACTTAACTTCGACGAGACAGGTTGAAGGTATATAAAATATGCGAGGTTTTATACTAACTCAGATTGTGACTTGTACTTAGTAATGGAACGATGAGACTGCATCATAAAAGAGCTTGATCATGGAAGATGGACTTATCAATGGATATGCATTGATGGACTATGTGCGGATAGGCCTTGGTGATTGAAAAACACATCAACAGTGATGTGGCAATTGTAGGTGATGTGGCACATGATGACGTGGTGAGATCAACTTGAAGATCACATTGAAGATTCATCAAATCTAAGAGATAAAGACCATGTGGGAGAATCATCTGAAGATAGCAGAGATCTTTAAGGATATGGATGCAATCTTCTGAGTTGGCATGTAATCTTTATTTGATTAGATTATGATATAATGTAACCAATTAGAATAGTCATAAGGTAAAGGGGATGTCTTCCTATTGGTTGGTGTGATGCAATGTAATCTTTAGTTGATAGGATCAACTAGGATTGTGGAGATCCTTAAAGATCTTGAACTTGCTTTCCAAGAAAGAGGAGCCTATAAATAGATCATTAGAGTTAAGAGCTAGGAATTAATCATTAAACCATTCACTCATTAAAAGAAATCACTCAAAAGAGAGAGCTTTGAGAGTTGAGAGCTTTTGGGGGAGTTTTTATTGTAAGGGCTTCGAGTAGGGAGTTCCTTGTAAGGGCTTCGAGAAGGAGGTACTTGTATCTTTTGTTAACATTTTGTTGAGGGTTAATGAAAGATTAACTTGAGCTATATATATCTCTTGTTGCTTTCTTTACTCTGTTATAAACTTGGGTCATTTTGTGTGTGAGAGAAATATTTTAAACACTTGTATGCATGTGAAGTGTTCAAGGGCTAATGGATTTGTTCGACGACATTTACGTGAGAAGGTTGAATTTTGCTTAAGCGGACCTAAATGAGATTGCCTTACGAAGGTACGTGACTTGCGGTGAAATTTTGAGTCCGAAGTAGGCCTTTGTGACACTCAACATGATAGAAATGTCCAAGCCTCTTGTGCCATAATGCAACATTGCTCATAATGCTTAAAAAAGCTATTTGCTCCTCCTCTATCAAGTTTAAAGCATAACTTCTAGCTCTCATTTTCATCTTCAATGCATCTTTGCCTTTTGCATCTTTGACCAAGCACCATTTTTCTTCAAATATGACTTTGAATCCTTTTTCAACTAGCTATACAAATCTAAGCAAATTTTGGTCAATGCAAGCATATATAAGACATCTATGATATGCTTCAAACGTTTCAAACTCTCAATAGCTATAGTTGCTTTTCTCTTAGCTGAGATAAAATCACCATTTCCAATTTTCACCTTGGAAATAATGGTTTCCTTAAGTTCTTTTAAGAGTTCTAGTTGTTGGTCAAATGGTTTGTACAACCGCTATCTATCAACTAAGAATCACTGAAACGATTGTTTATAGTAAAACATGTTGCAAAAAAAAGTTGCTCCTCTTAGTTTTGATCTATGGACTCATTTGCCTCATCAAGTTGAGACTTACAAATTCATTCTATAAGCCCTATATTACTGCACTTTTTGCACTTAACATTAGGCTTTTACCAACATTTTCTTTGAGGGTGATTTGTCTTTTTACATTGTGGACAAGATGGAAAAGCCTCATCGTGTTGCTTGTTGCTTGTTGGAGCCTTTAAATTTTTTGTTGTTTTTCTTTTTATTATTCTTGTTTTTATCTTGCCTCCTCTTGGGTTTTTTAATACGAAAAGCACATTATATTGCATCCGCTTGTCTCATCATTCTTCTCTGCTTTAGTGCTTGCAAAGCATTTACTAATTCTCGCAAAAAGATGCTTAACAAATCTTTAGATTCTTCTAATGATGATATTTTGGATTCATATTTTTTAGGTACAATAACAAGAATTTTCTACACAATTCTTTCATCAGGAAAATCCTTGTTAAGAAGTCATACTTTATTAACAATGCTTAACAACATGTTAGCATAAAGTTTAATAGTTTATGTCTCCTTCATGCTTTGCATCTCAAATTCCCTGATCAAGTTGAGCACTTGCCTACCTTTGGTTCTTTCACTACCTTGATATTCAGATTTGAGATAATCTCAAATATCTTTAACATATTGTAGATTTATAATTCTTGTAAAAATCACATTGACATAACTAAAAAAAGACAAACTTTCACCTTGAACTTCTTTGTCTTCCTCTCTTTGTGATTCTTTAGATGTGCCTTTATAGGATTTTTGGATAATTGAAACACTTTATAGTCTTCTTCTACAACCTCCAAAGATCTAGAGCTTCAATATGAATAATCATCCTAATAGCCCAAGCTTCATAGTTGTCACCATTAACATGGCTCGAAGCATGTTCAAGGCTAAGAATATGCCTAAAGAGTTTTGGGTTGAAATTGTCTTTAGTGTAGTTTACATATCTAATTGCTCATCAACATCAAGCATTAAGGATCATACACCACTAGAAGCATAAAGTGGACACAAGCCTAGTGTGAATCACTTGAGAGTGTTTAAGTCCATTGCCTACAAGCACATCCTGCAACAAGAGAGAAGCAAGCTTGATTATAAAGTGTTAAACAGGTATTTGTTGGCTATGAAAAAAACTCAAAGGGCTATAAGTTGTACAACCCAATTAGTGGCAAGGTAGTGGTCAGTGGCAATGTAGAATTTGATGAAGATGAAGATGAAGCATGGAATTGGTAAAGAAAAGAAGAAAGCAACTTGAGTTCATTCCATACTTTGTCGAGGAAGAAAAAGAAGTTAAGGTGCCAACATAAGATGTAGCTTCGCCTCTTTCACCCACACATAATAATCAAGGTGAAAGTTCAAATGAAGGACTAAGAAGAATGAGAAGTCTTGATCATCTTTACGCTGAAACCGAAGAAGTAACTTTTGATTTGTATTGCCTCTTTGCCGTTGGTGAGCCATTAAGCTTTGAAGAAGCCAAGAAAGACAAAAGATGGAAACAAACTATGGATGAAGAAATCAAGTTGATTGATAGGAACGATACTTGGGAACTAATAAATCTTCCCAAGGGTCATAAAGTCATAAGAGTCAAATGGGTTTACAAAAAATGCAAAAGGAGAAGTAGAAAGATACAAAGCAAGGATCGTTGTAAAAGGTTACAAGTAAAGGTATGACATTCATTATAAAGAGGCATTTGCCCTAGTTGCTCATATGTAGACTATTCGATTGCTTATCTCAATGATGACTAAAATAAAATGGAGAATCTATCAACTAAAATTGAAGTCAACATTCTTAAACATTTATCTCGAAGAACTGTACATTGAACAACCACTTGGATATGTAGTCAAAGGGCATGAAGACCAAGTCTTGAAGTTGAAGAAGGTATTATATGGATTAAAGCAAATACCAAGGGCATGTAATAGTTGCATTGACAAGTATTTTTAAGAACATGGATTTGTTCTTTGCCTTAATGAGTATGATCTCTATATGAAAGCCTATGATAATGGAGACATATTGCTAGTTTTCCTTTTTTGTGGACAATCTCATCTTTACCAACAATAATTTGAGATTGTTTAAAAAGTTTAAGAAGGAGATGTCTCATGAGTTTGAGATGATCGACGTAGGACTCATGTCCTACTATTTAAGCCTAGAGCTAGAGTGAAGAAAATAGAGGAAGGAGTTTTTATCTCTCAAGAAGAATATGTGAAAGAAGTATTTAAGAAGTTTAAGGCGCTTGATTGCAACCCGGTGAACACACCCATAGAGTGTGGAACGAAACTATCAATGTTTGAAGGAGGAGAAAATGAATACCCTACTTTATTCAAAATCCTTATAGGAAGTTTGAGGTACTTGACATGCATAAGGCCCAATATTCTTTATGTTGTTGGAGTAGTAAGCCGTTTCATGGAAGTTTATATAACAATTTATATGGAGGCACCAAAATGAATACTTCGATACTTAAAAGGTACGTTGGGGTATGAATTATTTTATACTTCGTCCAATAATTTCAAGTTTATAGGATATTGGGATAGCGACTTAGCTGGAGATATTGATGATAGAAAGAGTAATACCATATTTACAGTTTATATGGGTAATTGTGCAATTTCATGGAGTTTAAAGAAGCAACCACTTGTTACACTCTCTACATGTGAATTCGAGTGTGTGGCGACAAGAATTCGGTATGTCTGCCTAATACCACTTGTTTCACTTGATTCAAGAAGAAGTAATGGAGATTTACATTGACAGTATGTGCCTAAGCACTTGCTAAGAATTCGGTATACCATGATCAAAGTAAGCATATAAACAAAAGATATCATTTCATTAAGGATTATGCTGCAAGAAAGGAAGTGGAGCTTAAGTATATGAAGACACAAGAGTAAGTTGTGGATATTTTCACAAAGACACTCAAGTTCAAACACTTTCAAAGACTAAGATCAAGACTTGAGATGAAGACGAAAAGTTTAAATTAAGTGAGAGTGTTAAAAATATATTTTGAATTTTAGAGTTTCTAGAGTTCTCTTAAAAAACATATTTTTATTATAGAATTATAATATATGGCTAAGATTTATTTATAGAATAGTCTTATTAGCAGGTAATGCCCAAAGTAGTAAAATTTTCTAGAGAGCATTTAATAAGTTAGATGGATAGAAAGTTGTTGGGCATTTCTAGAGTAATCCTAAGTTCTCTATAAATAGCTCTTGTACCTAGCATTTTATGCAAGTCAAAAATTTGAGTGACAGATACTCCTCTCTAGTTCACTCTTCCACCTTCAAACATTTAGGGGGTGCTTGTTTGGTGGGTATGAAAAAAAGGGAATGGGTATGGAATGAAAGATTAAGTTTGGTAAGGGGGTATCATTATAGAGTCATTATTTTCATTACCCATTTTTTGGTAATACTCCATTCCCCTCCTAATATAGAGGAATGGGTATCATTGTTATATAAGGGTGTAGTTGTTATAATTAATTAAAATACAACTAATTAAAATATAATTATTAATTAATTAAAATATTGTAATTGATTTAACTACAATATAATTAATTAAAATATAAT
>JANZLK020000212.1:0-11574 GCA_026937615.2 Erythroxylum glaucum
ATTTTATGTGTTTTGCTTGAGGACAAGCAAAGGTTTAAGTGTTAGGATGTTGATAAGTGTGAAATACATTATGTTTTAGGGTACAATTTGATATCTGTTTATCTATTTATCCGATTGTTTAGTGTGTGTTTTTGGCATAATTGTGATAGTTTGTGAATTAAGTGTTTTCATGTGTTTTTATCGATTAGTACAAGCATTTGAGCTTAATTATTATGTTTTTTAGGTATCTTGATGTGTTTGTTAGTGTTTCAAGCTCAATAGCGAAGAACGGAGAAGTTTCGAAAAGACCTGGATCAAAGTAGATCATGACAGAAGCGAGAGAAGGAAGCATCAGACTTAGCCCATGATCGTGGCCTTCCTGACACGATAGTGAAAGAGAGCTTACATGTGACCAGCGATCGTGGCCTACATCAGATAGGCGCGCAGACACACAGAAAAGTCAAAGTTTGAGGGTTTTTGGACCTTTTCGACCCCAAAAAATCCTAGGTCTGCAACAAACACATCAAGTATAAAAAGAACAACACAAAAGATGAAAAAGGAGCTTTTGATCAACCATCACAATGAAACCTTAAAGGAGAAAGCTTTGAGAGATCGAGAAAGAGAAGAAGGAAGAGAGAAGAGGAAGACGACGTAGACTAGACATGCTTCTAGGAATAAGAACCTTGCCGAAGTTGCAGCCTCCCATCATCCATTCAAGTTCTATTTCCTATGTATTTCAGTTTTATTTAATTGTAGGATTGGGATATATAGTTGGATAATAGAATTAAATTGTTGATTGATGTTCTATACTCACCTTTGGAATATCGTTTTTGATTTAATTAAATCTAATTGTTTTATGTGTTTATTGAATTAATTGTGGTTTAATTCTATGCTTCATACCTCGACAATAAACTGAGAGGGTGAATTGAGAAAAAAATGATTAAATTGGGCTAACAAGAGTTAGGTAATTTAATAGATTCAGAATTAAATCAGGTCGGTAAATCTTATATAGAGAGATCACGTGTAGGTTTCCAATTGTTTATAAGAGAACTTAATACCTGATTAGGTTTTGGATAGGTTGTTAATTAAGAGATTACAACTTCCCATAATCTGATTAGGGTTTATGCTTTAGGGTTCAATTATAACTTGGGAGAGAGTAATTGACCCTAGGATCATCTAGAATTATTAATTTAATAATTTGTAATTGGTTGAGTTAGCATTAAAGATAGATAATTTTTCTTTTCCCTCTTTTGGTTAACTCACTAAGTTGAATTCTAGGGTGTGCTATCATTGTTCAACAAATCAATCAATTTCCAGTATTTGTTATTCATTTTTAATCTAAAATTGTTAATTGTTGTTCATTGATTGTTTTCCTTAAGTGTTAATAGTCAATTATTGTTTTGTTATTTGATTTGAATTGTTTGATTTATTTCGTTCTCGTATTTAAATTCATTGTATGTTAATTTTTTATTTACTAGTTTTTGGCCTTAGATTTTAGGATTAGATTAATCCTGTTCGTAGGATCGACACCTTAGGTACTACGCGAACGATCTTTACGCTTGTGGAATATGGAGGTTAAATATTAAAACTTTCTCATATCGGAAAACCGCGATCAAGGGTTATTTTGTACTTTCCTGATTATGATGATTTTTTGATTTAGATCCATTAAATGTGAGAGTAACATCCTTGCAAAATATAAAAGAAAAGGATAAAAAGAAATAGCATAACAAAAAATAAAATCCTATGCTAACACAAAAGCAAACACAAGATAATATCAAAATTGAAATAAAATTGAAACTAACTCATTAGTTGCCTCATATGCAACGCTTCTTTAATATTGGTAGCTCAACGTAATCTACATGTTTAACATCATCTTGGATCAATAATCAGTAGCTTGTTTCCACCCTTTTCTCCACAAAACATTTTCATAGCTTGCAAACAAACCACATTTTGCAAGATAATTATAAAGGCATAATTTATAAAATTAATCAATCCAATCACATGCATTAATGCCCTTTTTGATGACAAACTGTTAATAAAAGAAGGGATGACAAAACTTCCTGAATCATCTACTAAGTTGAGCAATTTTTCTTTGAGGAAGTGGGAGCCCTTCTTACTCAAGATCACTACTAACAACTCGTTAGTAGTTTCCTTACTTTGTTCCTCTACCAAGTCTTCCTCAACCTCCTCTATCCATTATTCTTCTTATTCTTCCTAGATAGAGGTTTCTGGCTAAACTTCTACAATTACCTTATGTCTCTCCTCTATTTTTCCTTCTTGAATGGAGACTTGTTCTTTTTTACAGAAGTTCTTTTTGGAATGTAACTCCATTCATGAAGCCAATCCTTTCCTTTTATTCAATCTTGAATTCGTCTCACTCAGCTTTCATGTCAATAAAGAGTTCCAAGCATTTATCTATAATACTTACTTCCTCTTCCTCTTTTTCTTCTAAGAGCTCATCTTTACTACTAAGGGTGATTGTCATTCCAAATTCGTTAGGATTTGTTTCATTAGGACTAGGCAAACTCCCTAATTGTTCATTAGATAAAATCTCTACTAGCTAATCAATTTGATTCACCATATTAAAGTATTTGAGCCTTTGTTTCTTGATGCCTTATGTTAGATTCTTGAATAGACTCAATCCTCGTATCTTTCAAAGAAGCAGTTACCTCCTCACTTTCTTGAAATGTGTGTTTATTCATGAAATCAACTGTTGTCTCTTCTCCACTCTAAGACGGTTGGAAGCTCATATTATACTCATCATATGCAACTCAAGGAAGTCTTTTATCAAATTCACATTGATTAGCTACTCTCTCAACAAGGCATTCCATTAGCCGATCTATAATATTTTCTTTTTCTTCTATAACCTCTTTTTGAAATATCCCTCTATTCATGAAACCCACCTTTATCTTTTCTTTACTCTCAAATTTGCGTCGGTTAACTTTAATTTTAGCAAAGGTTTCCATTAATTTATCTTCTAGAGTCGGCTCATTAATTAGAGGTGCTTAGTGTTGTAAATATCTAACTGGAGCGTAATCATTTCATCCATAAGTATAAGAATTGCTCTACTCTGAATTGTAGTTATTCTCATATAACGCACCTCTTTCATATATAAGTAGATGCTTGACATTTATGATTGTATTGATAACCTACACTCCAATTTAATCCACAATTTCCACTTATAAATCAAATTTACCTGGAAATGCCAATGAATGCATGTACAATCATATGAATATGCAAAATAAATGTGTATGTCACAATTAACTTATGCATGACGTGCATTTTCCTAATTCTACAATGTTTTCTTATAAATTACTATTCTAGCCTTAACATGGGTATCGGGATGTTACAGGTGGTGGCAGGTGGTGGGCATCGAGAGAGATAGCGAGATGTGTGAGAGATAAATAAAAAAATTTGGGAGAAGCCAGAGATATAGGGCGTCGGTGGTGGTCGCAGGTGGTGGGTCGAGAGAGATAGTGAGATGTGAGAGAAAAAAGCTGGGTGTGGGAGTGAGATGGGAGGTGCTATCGTGTAATGCAGCGATGGGGGTCATCTGGCCTATGGTGACGGTGAAGAAGAGAGAATAAGAGAGAGTGAGTCTGTGAGTGAGAGTGTGAGATGAGAGAAAGAAGAAGTGTGTGGGGTTAAAAAAAATTATTTTTGCAAACATACATTTTTAAAAAATTTTAGTACTAATCGATATATGGCTGATATTATGAATATCATAAGTACTAGTTAGTACCATGCGAAATACACCGATTTTTCCCTGCGATTTACACCCAGTATAGTCAACTCCTACGTCATACTGTCCCGTACGGAATGAAACACACCTTGCATCTCTGAGTCCAAAATAACAGATTTTTCTAAAAGATCTTGTATCTTATTCATTTTCTTTTTGTTAGGATCTTTGTATCTTACTGTTGTCTTTTACCTCAAAGACTGATGAGTATGATTTGATTTTGCAGAAAAATAAGAGTAGGAAAAAATTAAGAACACATAATTTACTTGGTTCAATAGATTAAATGCTATCTACATCCAAAGATCTCACACTTTGTGTTTCCACTAGTATCAAGAAAAGAGCAAGTTACAAAAGATTGAGTGTTTACAAAAAACACTTGCAAGAGGTCTACAAACTCTCTCTAGTACCCTCAGATAAGTACTCTAGCAGCTCTTAAACTTTTTCTCTATTCTTTTATAAATCACTCTCAGACCTTTTTGATTATAATGAATTATGTTATGCGTATTTGAGACTAAAGCTCATGACTGTCTTATATAAGCCTTGTGTAGTAGTTGCATCCGGTAGTGTCTTCACTTAAGAGGTAAGTGTCATATGGCTCTCACGTGTTCAATTTATGCCTCAATACTCTGCATTTTGACTTGGCTTCTTTTGTTACCTTACCCAAATTGTTTTTCTCCTTTCTTCTTCAATTTTTTTTAGACACACTCTTCACACATAATCACAAATCCTCAACTTTGTCTTCAGGTTTTTGATTCTTCATTGAGGGTTAATGGAGAACTATTAATATCTTCACATTTATTCGCTCCTTCTCTATTAATCTTTATGTATTTCATCAATCTGTGGACATTTTAGTAACCAAAAAATCCTAGCTTCATCGAAATTGTGAGATCAAGAGAAATTGTCTTCGATTGTTGTCGACTTCAAAGGGCTTCACTTATCTGTAGATAGTCTCTACAGAAAGTGAACTTCTTTGGAGTGACAACCTTCATTCTGAAGTCTGGTGGATTTACATCACCTATGATTTTCTCCCACGTGAATAACCCTTGTGCGATTCTGTCTCTGACGAAGTGAAGTCGGACGTCGATGTGCTTGGATCTCTCATACAGTACTGGGTCCTTACTGAGGTAAAGTGCACTTTGACTATCAGTGAACAATGTTGATTTTGCAATGTTGATGTTGATTTCCTTCAATATGCCTGATAGCCATGATAGCTCTTTTACTCCTTCATTAATTACATAGTATTTTGCCTCTATAGTTGATAGAGATAATACTAACTGTTGTTGTGCTTTCCAACTGATTGTATTTCCTGATAATGTGAAGAAGTATGCTAAATTTGATTTCCTTGTATCTTTTTCTGCTGCATAATCTACATCCACAAAACTGTACAAGGACATACAATTGTATTTAGATAGTTCTGCTTTTGAAAAACATAACTCGTAGTTTATAGTTCTAGCTAAGTATCTGAGAACACTCTTCAACCCTTGCTAGTGTTCAAACCCTAGATTGGCCACAAATTTGCTTAGGATACTAATAGCATAGGCTAGATCAGGTCTTATACATAATATAATGTGTATGATACTTCCAACTCCAACATCATAGGGATAGTGTGCCATAGCTTTCTGTTCTTCCTCTGTCTTAAAACTCTTACTAGAAACCATTTGTAGATGTGATTCTAAAATGACAGAACTTGGTTTTGCTTGTTCCATATTGAATTGAGTAAGAACTTTTCTGATGTAGTTTCTTTGAATAAGCCATAGCTTTCCTTCCCTCCTTTTTCTGATTATCTGCATTCCTAGAAGCTTTTGTGCTTCTCCCATATCCTTCATCCCGAAGTGTTTGCACAGATCAGTCTTTACCTCTCCAATCATGCTTAGATTTGGAAAAGAAATGAGTAGGTCATCCAAATAGACCAGCATAAAGACTGTTTTTGTCTCTCCTAGGTCCTTAAAGTATAGGCAGAAGTCATATGAGCTTCTAGTGAACTTCATACTAGCAGCAACCTCATGGAACTTCTTATTCCACTGCCTCGATGCTTGTTTTAGTCCATATAAGGATTTCTATAATAGATAGACATAATCTAGCTTTTCCTTATCCTCAAAACCAACTGGTTGCTTCATGTAGATGGTTTCCTCTAGCTTTCCATATAGGAAGGCTGTTTTGACATCCATTTAATGGATTTCCCAGTCATAAATGGTAGCTAGCACTAGAATGGGTCTTATGGTCTTAAAGTAGACTATTGGTGAGAGAATCTCCTTGTACTCATCTCCCTCCTTCTATCTATATCCATTTGCTACAAGCCTAGCCTTGTATATCTTAGGTTTTGCTTCTGTAACTCCTTCCTTCAGCTTAAACAACTATCTATTTTCTATTAACTTTGCTTTAGGTGGTTTAGGCACTAGTGTCCAGGTCATATTCTTCATTAAAGAAGAATATTCCTTCTTACAAGCCAACTTCCACTGTTCAGCATCCTTTCTGCTCATGGCTTCTTCATAGGTTTCAAGTGGCCTACAATCTATGGATTCTACAACAAGACATGCAAATTTAACTAGCTTTGAGTTTATGTATCTCCTATTAGGAATTCTTTGTCTTGGTTGCCTATCTCTAGTGAGCTGATAGTCTTATAGGGCTTCATGAGTTATCAGCAGCTGTGTGTGAGGCTCTTTCCTCACTTTCACATTCTATTTCTTCAATCCCTTGTTCATGATGAATACGGCCTTACATAAGCTCCTCATCATGGTATTGTGTGCTTCCTTCTTCTGCTTCTATTTCTGGTGGCACATAGAAGGAGACTAAATTACTTGGTGATCCAAGTTGCTTCTAAGCTTCTTTTTGTAGGTTAGAGTTTGGAAAGTTCCTGCACAGCAAAGGAAACTCATTTTCTTTAAAGCTTGCATCTCTGCCAATAATAGTTTTGATACCTCCTTGTTGAACCAGTAAGATCTTATAACCTTTGACTCCTTTTAGGTAGCCTATAAATACTCCGTTTACTGCTTTAGGTTCCAAATTACCTTCCTTTTGATGTGCATAAGTAGTACATCCGAAGATTCTTAGGTGAGTCAAATTAGGCTTCTTCCCATTCCATACTTCTTGTGGAGTTTTGTACTCATTACCAAAAGTAGGTAATCTATTCACTAGGTAGGTTGCAGTCTTAATTGCTTCTCCCCATAGAGATTGTGAACAACCGAATGATAGTAGCATACACCTGGTCTTTTCTAGGAGTGTTCTATTAAGTCTCTCAGCTGTACCATTCTGCTGAGGTGTTGCTCTAACTCTCTTATGCCTCAAAATGCCTTTGTTACTACAGTAGTCTTCAAATTCCTTATTGCAGTATTCTAGTCTATTTCTGTCCTTAGGCATCTCAACTTCTTTCCAGTCTGATTTTCCATTAGTGTATGCCACATGTTGAAGAATTCTAATGCTTCATTTTTCCTCTTTATAGGATAGATATAGAATTTCCTAGACTTACCATCTATAATGGACATGAAAAATTGATTCCCACTTGCAGTGGACACTTGAACTGGCCGGCCCCTAGAGATCACTGTGAACATATTCCATAATCTCTTTAGCCCTTTTTGCTCCCTTTTGGAAACTGGTTCTATGATGCTTTCCTAGCACACATGATTAACAGTATTCCAACTTCTTTATGTCTTTTTTTGGAATCATTCCCTGTTTCGAAAGATGCAACAGACTCTTGTTTCCTATATAACCCATCCTTGAGTGCCATTGTTTAGTTGAATCAAGCTCTCCATTTTTTGTAACTAGGTTCACTTCAGTAGTGCTTATTACATAATATAGCCCACCTCTTTCAACTCCTCTTACAATCACTCTACCATTCTTAAGGATTTCTCTAAGTCCATCCTTAGATCTTATCTGAAAGCCTTATTTGTCAAACATACTTTTAGAAATAAGATTTCTCCTTACTCCAAGTGCAAATTTGACATTGGTTAAGGATCTTCTCTTCCCATCAAACATGTTGATTGAGACATTCCCAATCCCTTCGACTTTTTGCTGCCCAGAATCTGCCATCTTTACTTTGGCAGTAACTAATTCAAATGTTGTAAACCAATCTCTGTGAGGAATAACATGCATAGTGCATCCAGAGTCGAAGATTCACTCTCTACTGAGATCTTCACTCTCTTCGGTGACTACTAATATCTCATCACTACTAGAGTCTTCAGGTTTCTCCACATTCCCTGCATCTCCACTTTGAGCAGCCTTGTCTCCTTTCTTCTTTTTGCAATCTCTAGCAAAATGCCCCTCCTTATTACAGTAGAAGCACTTCTTGCCTTTAGCCTTTTTCTTCTTTTCTTCACCTTCTTTGGTGTGCTTATCCTTGCCATTCCCTTTATACCAATTTCCTTTCTTGCTATTCTTTTTCTATGACGTCTGCTTGCCTCTGTCTGCGGCTATAAAATGAAGAAGAGTGTGGTTTTTGGTTTTTATTTATTTATAATAAATGAAATTTGATTACATAACACAAGAATTGTAAAATGTTGAATAAGAATAGAAGAAGGGTATGAGTGGGGAGATGTAATTGCGTTAGGAAGCTTCCCTCTTCCTCAGCCACCACTTTCTTATTACTATTCATTTTGATTATTGTATAACTCAATTAATCAACCAAGCTAGCAGGATTAAGCAAAACAAAAGAGTGGTTATGTATGTTAATATTATAAATGACGGTCCCTCTTCCTAACACTGAGTAATCTTGTCACCGTGTGGTTATTATTTCCCACTTATATTAAATATATTTTACATCTGGAAGTGAGGAGTGAGGGAGGAAGGTGGGTTAGAGGATAAAGTCAGCGAAAGTGGTTCGTAAGTGGCGCAACCACAAGCGGACTACGTGGAGGGTGCACCACAAAACATGGCTGTTCAACCCTCCTCACAGGCAGACAGTCCTTTCTGTCTCAGGACATCATCTATTTATCATATTTCTCCTTAACCAACTTCTCCTTTTGTCTTGTCTTTTTGTTTTTCCTGAGAGGAAGCGGAGGACCTTCTTCAGTTCTCTTTCATCATCTTAAGGTCAGTATGCACATTTTGTACTTCACCCGTTGTCCATATGTTTCACTAACTCAACAAAGCTCAGATCTTTATCAACTTAATCGGATTGCATGCTCAGTATTCTTTTCCCTTTGTGTATTCACTGGCATGATGACTCTTTAGTGGGATATTTTATTGGTTGAGCTCTCCACTTTTATAGTTTCAACTTTCAAGGACCGACCATATGAGATTCTCCGGTTCGTTAAAAGGAGATACGGGGATATAACTTTGGAAATTAACTGATGTTAATGCTGCGTATCATCTTGTGAATCTGTACTGGCATTTCGGCATGTGATTGTAGATTAATACTCATCTTCATTTTATGTGACAGATGTGTATCCTTCTTTACTTATCCACTTAAGCTACCAATTGGATATCTCTATACACTACTGACGGTATCTTTCACAGTAAGATCAACTACAATAATAGGTAGTTAAAATTGAAGGGAAACAAACACAAGAGTTGATACAACACGGTTTTGTTCTTATCAAACTAGAGGGGAAGGAACACAAATTCTCTTATCACCATGGGTTTTCCCTTCTGTTTAATTAGTACTTGAGTCAAATTCACCCAAATAAATATTTTCATTGATTTTTATTGATCGTAACAATTAAAATGGTTATATTCTCATAATCTTTTGGTGTGCTTTCCTGGGCATTTTCTCAAATATCCATTTGACTCTGTGTCCAGGCCAATACTGTTTTGTTACATATCCTGCTTCCTATTATCTACTATTCACAAACAATGGGAGGTGTAGTGACAAAGGTTGATTCACCTAGAAAGGCGTGGATTCCAGAAACAAAGCTTGAGGCTAAAATGGTTGAAGCTCTGCAACGTAGGCAAGCTGAAGGGACTACTGTAAAATCTTTCAACAGCATAATCTTGAAGTTTCCAAAAATTGATGAGAGCTTAAGAAAATGCAAGACCATCTTTGAACAGTTTGGTACGAATACAGTTATCTTCTATTTTCATTTTCCATTGAGATACTTCTTGTGGTTCAAGCAGGGAAAAAAAAAAAATCATAAAGCTTTTACTTAAGAGAAGTTCAAAGCCTTAATCTCTCTAGAAACTTATAAATACACACCTCCGTTGTACCCACAAGTTCTTGTTGAATGTTTATAAATTTGTCTGTTATTGTGTAGATGAAGATTCGAATGGTGCAATCGATCAGGAAGAGCTGCGAAAATGTTTCAGCGAGTTAGATATCTGTTTTCAAGAGGAGGAAGTTAATGACCTCTTTGGTGCTTGTGATATAAATGAGGATATGGGCATGGAGTTCAATGAGTTCATTGTACTCCTCTGCCTAGTCTATCTTCTCAAAGATGATCCTGGTGCTCTTTGTGCTGTATCCAAATATGAGTACTTATTTCTCGTCATTTATGCTTTTGAGCTACCCTTATTGCTTTTACTGGCCATGTAAAACAGGTTGTTAAACTATGATTGGCAGGTAAAAAGATTGAACACTTCTATAAAAAAGGAGGTTCTTTTTGGTAGCATATGTTGACCTTTGAGTTGATGGTTCTCATGTTTTTAGGTCATTATGTCAGGTTGTTCCACCTCTTTTTTTCCAGAATAAGAGACTTCATATTTGAATGGACCTAGTAACATTAATCATTCTGTGTTCTGGAATTTTCTTTTAGATTTCTGGATTTGTCACATACTGCATTTGCAATGACATAGAATGCCTAAACCTGTCAACAAGAGTTGAGATTTTTTAATCTCTGCATACGTGATTCTTCTAGGTGCACAGATTGGGGGATCATCAGCTTCCCTTTCCTGAAATATTTTATTTATTTTTCGTTTATGCTATATTTGTGTTCCATGACAATGCTAGAAATCACGAAATTTGGAGACCACCTTTCAAACTCTTGTTGATGCATTTATATTCTTGGACAAGAACAAGGATGGTTATGTCAGCAAGAATGAGATGGTTCAGGCGATCGATGAATCAGGAGAACGTTCCTCGGGACGGATTGCTTTGAAAAGATTTGGTTAGCTCTCCCACATTCACTCTCTCTTTCTTCAATTATGTGCAGTACCACATGTATTTATGTATATGCAAAATTTTCTGTTCTGCTTTTATGTGTATGAATGGTACATTTTATCTCTTTACCAACCACTCTCTTTGATCTGTTTGCTTTCATGTGTTATGATATGGAACTTGATGAGCATGCGATTTAGATGTAAACGACCTTGTTTATGTTTGAGGCCTAGACTTTTGTGTCAGGAGACATGTCATGACAGAACCTTAAGTCTGCCTTCCTTTTCTGTTGCAGAAGAAATGGACTGGGATAAAAATGGAATGGTGAACTTCAAGGAATTTTTGTTTGCTTTCACTTGTTGGGTTGGAATTGATGATGCTGAGGATGAGGAAGAGAAGGAAGAGGTCTGAACCAATACGGCCTCCTGCTCCCTACTAATAGGTTATGATGTCTGAAGGTGGATTTCATGTAATCAAATTTCTGGGCAAGCCCCTGGTTTTTACTTATTTAATAACGAACAATAGATGGTAACATGTAGGAGTAAACTTTCTTGTTGAATTTGTTCTGTAAATAATGAAATTTCAATAAGATGTAACACTCGATATTTGTGTGAGCTGTTGTATATTGCTTTGTGTGTTGCCCTCTACATGAAAATGTGAGTGAGGAGGATTTGTTCCTTGTTAAATGATGGAAGTTGCCTAATCAGACAACAGGCACAAACTGATGTCATGTGGAAATCATGGGCATAAAGTGTTTGTTAAGTCAAAATGACTTTACTTAAATACGATTTTGATGTATAACAAAAAGAGATCAAATAAAAAGAAAAACAAA
>JANZLK020000213.1:82359-93839 GCA_026937615.2 Erythroxylum glaucum
ATTTTGTTTGCTTATACAATTCAATTTGTAATGCTTATCAATATTTTGTTTTCCTAGCTAATTTTAATCAATATTGTTACTGAAATGCTAATTCTTAACTTTAATTTAAAAATATTTCATTCTCCAATTTAATCATCATTCTTAGTTTTTTTACTTAAATTAACTCCACAGTCAACAGATACAATACATTACACAATTCAATTTAATCCAACATAATTCTCTAAAAACCAGCAATTCAACATACAGAATTACTACACAGCACAATTACAAATACACAATTTAATATTCAAATTAATAATCAACTGATCAAGCGATCAACACAATTCAACAATTCCAAAATTTCATAATCAATCTCCATAATTCCATAATTTACAAATGTTAGAGAAGTGCTTTAAAGGCAATCACCTTTAGCACATATTGTACAAATCATTTTATGATTAATAAATCCATTTATCATTATTTCGATGTCTATACATTTAAGAATTTGATGTTGATCTTAAATTAATTTAATTAAGTCCTTAATAAAAAACATAGCATGGAGGAAATCATGATAAGATCATGATAATGAGATTCTTATCATATGTAATTATGTTAGTATCTAAACTTTCCCTAGTCATAGAATTAACGAGATGTGATATCATTAATCCAAATAGGCTAGCATATATTATACACCTTGATTGGATCAAGCAATAGATCTCATAAGTTGTAGATAAGAGTTGTTTAGAGTTAACATGTAGATGCTAATTAAAGGTAGTAAGTAAATTGGATTTACCTACTATGAGACAATCATATGGATATTCTCTAACTTCCCACTCCCATCTGACACATGCATATGGCCCCATTTGATAACACGTGCTCATGCCCGATAGAAATGGCATGTTAACTATCGCACTTTCACTGTATCACATGGCATCGTAACTAAAATCATAAATCACATATACTAAAACCCAAAATTTCCTCATTTTATATCAAAAACCATAGTTACAATGTAGCATTTAGTTTAACATTATCAAAAGAGCATAAACAGCTTGATATATACAGTATGCTATATACTTGAGGAATAATAAAAGATAATAACTACAGTGTCTTCAATCCCAGTTGACCGACCTTTGAGCCATCTCTGACATTAAACTACACAAAATCTGCTTCTATGAAGTTTTAGAAGCTAGGTTGTCTCACTCTCAGACCTATAAAAGTCAATGGTGAAAATTTTTGATGAGTTTTGTGAACTCAATAAAGTAACCATCCTCGATGGTTTGCTCATGTAACAAAAACACAGTCATCATAAAATCATTTAGATCATACAGTTACACAGTTCATTCAATTACATAGCTCATACAGTCACATAGTTTATATCAATCTATTATTTCATTATAGCTTTGCAAATCATTCAATGAATTCCAGTCATATATGGATGCAATATGTATGAGACTCATATTCATTTTTATAGTGTTGTGACTGGGTGCCTTATTAGTCTCCCATATCCATTACAGACATCGGGTTCAGTAGTCAGTGGGAACCATAGGCTTAACCACAAGGCATTAAACACTTTTAGTAACAGTCTCAATCAGTCAATAGCCATACCAGTCACAACTGTCTTTATATTACATGCATTGGAATGCAATGCATGTCACAATTCAATCATCAAATTCAATCATTTCCGTTTGCATATATTATGACAGTATAACAATCACAGTAATAATCACAATAACAATCTCAATATCAGTAGTCATCAGACTAGGTCCGGCATTCAACTTTTTAGTTGATAATCAGAAAAAAAAAACATGTAGGCAGTCATACTCACATTCAAGTAGCACTTCCAATCTTATTCACATACATCAAATGCCTCAAACATATATTGTCCAAAATTTAGTACACAATCAGCACATATCAAATTCAATTCATCAATAAATAGAACAAATTAAGGTGAGACCATCTTAGGTTACTCACAGTTTCTCCTTTAAGCCTATTGCCTTGATGTTCTAGCAATATCTGGAAGTAGTTGCTCTAGTTGCTCGTCAATAAGCAATAAAAAGAAATTCATATTTCAAGAGTGCTTATGTAACAGAATAAACACATTTATCAATGCTTCATGTATCATGTATATTTAATGACAATTTCTTAGGTATATTTCTATCATATATTGATTTACATATTAATTGTGCTCTGACTGTACCAAAACTCAATCACTCATTCTCTATTTCAACTCTTTTGGAAAGCATTCCATTTAGGTCAACTGTATATAACCATTAAGATCCAGAATATTAAGGATTTAAATGACACATCCTTCTAGACAATTATTCCTCGATGTCTTAGGTTGCTAATGACATCAAGATCATTCAATTTGATTCAATATACTGAAAGTTATACACCAAATATATTAGTCTATTATTAGGATACAACTGAACTCATAACCTTAATTTAGAATAGATTCTTAAAACTAGAATTACAATTTAAATTCTTTAGAAAAATTGTAATTTTATGTCTCTATTTTCAATTGAATGAAGAATCAACTCATTTGGAACTCTACAGACGAAGATATAATCAAAATACCGAAGTATGTTCAGTAAAATATTCCAATTCATACTATTCCAACAAATTCCCTCAATTTCATTCAATCGATCTTTTTCAATTCAATTCATCATACTACCCATTTTTATGGAGAGGTCGAAAAGTGTGTTAGAAATCTATTGCTTCAAGAATCAGGTCATTTGGATTTCTAGTGAAGAAGTTGTGACCAAAAGAAGCAAGACTATTCAGGATAGAAAAGGCTCTTAGGTGCACGATTATGCTTGAGCACGATTGTGAGATCACACCCTCTTTAGAAAAATCACCCTCGTGACTTTAAACATCCAAGAACAACTTATTTCTTTCCTTCATATCAAGATCATGACTTTTGAGATAACCAGTAGAGTCACCCTCGTGATGACTCACAATCGCGAACTCCTTCTTTCTACAGTAGTGTCGTGGATGTGCAACCTTAAGTCACACCCGTGCACTCCATTTCTACACTTTTGCATGAACTTCTCTTCCTCTCTTCTTCATTTTAATCTATTTCTAATTCATATGTTATGTATTTCTACACCCAGTTAAAGCTTTAAACACATCAAAAACAAGATTATATGATAATTCATCAAAAACCGAAACCTCACATAGCTTTCTCTCACTACTGTGTTTTCATTCTTACTACACTTATTTCATTTTTTGCATTTTCTCAAATTACTTAACACTTATTAAATTCATATTCAATTTCAGATACAACTACTGCTATCTACATACATTCACAACCTCAATTTCTCATCTAAGTCATTCAATATATCCATTCACCGAGGGTTCCCTGCGTAACTTCTCATATATGTATATATATGTTTACACTGTAAACATCATCAGAGTGACTTACTTGTTTTAGCTATTCCCAGCAGTAAAAGTGAATCAAATGCAAAAAAATAACAGAGCAGATATTTTTAGGGTTAACTAAACAGAGAAAAATTGATCACAATGCTGCTCTCCGTGAAGAACAACAAGAGAGAGAGCTACAGAATAACCTTCTGTCTAAAACACGTAACCACGTGTTCTCTTGCATGTAACACATTTGTCACTAAATCATTACTCCACGTGTTACCATTTTACTGAGTATATTTCCTAGTTCAAAACACCATAAATTTTAGAAATTCCTAAAATTCACCAAAAATTTTGAAATAATACTAGCAGTCTCCAAATCCATTTTTAATATCAATATGTCACAATTTAAATTTTAAATTGCATTATTCAGTCAATTATACACGAAAAATGTCAATAAATACATGAACAATTATTTTAAATATGCCAACAATAAATATTCACATGTGTGTGAATATACAATGATGCATGAGCATGTAATGCACTCTAAATTTCTCACAATACGCTCAGTTCACAATTATGGGGTCTAGCCCTGAACATGGGATATTATAATTCTCTCCTCCTTAAGAAAATTTTGTCCTCAAAATTCTTACTTGATTAATGAAACAAGTGGCGATATTGCTTTTTCATATGTTCCTCAGTTTTCCACGTTGCTTCTTTACTCAAATGATTATGCCATAGAACTTTTACCATTAGAATTTCTCGATTCCTTAGTTGTTTTATCTAATAACCAATAATCTGAACTGGATTCTCAATATAGCTCAGGTTACAAGGAACTTCAATATCCTGAGCCAGTAAAACATTTTTTGGATCAAACCTATATTTCCTTAGTATACTCATATGGAATACGACATGTATCTGTGACATCATAGTAGGTAAGGCTAAGCGATATGCCAAAAGTCCAATTCTCTCAAGAATCTCATAAGGACCAAAATATCTTGGGCTTAACTTGCCCTTTTTTCCAAACCTCAATAGGCCTCACCAAGGCGACATTCTTAAAAATATTTAGTCCCTGACACTGTACTACATATCCTGTCGATGCTGATCCACATAGCTTTTCTATCTATCTTGGGCCACTTTTACTCAACTCAGGATCAGTTTCACTTTATCTACAATATCCTAGATTAATTTGGGACCCTCAATCATTCTCAAACCTTCCTCTTCCCAGTATAGCGATGATTGACATTTTTTACCATACAACTCCTCACACAGAGCCATCCTGATACTACTATGATAATGATTATTGTATGTGAATTCAATCAATGTTATATACTGATCCCAAGCTCCTTGAAACTTTAATACACATGCTCTAAGCATATCCTTATTAGTCTTGATAATTCCCTCACTCTGTCCATCTATCTGAGGATGAAATACAGTACTAAAATTTAGCTTTGTGCCCATAGCTGATTATAAACTCTTCCGAAATCTTAAGGTAAATCCAGGATCCATGTACGATACAATAGACACTGGAATCCCATGTAGTCTCACAATCTCATTCACATATCTCCATGCCAACTGGTCTAATGAATTGTTCTCCTAAACTGGTATGAAATAGGCAGATTAAGTTAATCGGTCCACCACAACCCATATCGCATCATTTTACCTCAGAGTCTTAGGCAATCCTATTATGAAATCCATAGTAATCCATTCCCATTTCCACTCTAGAATTGGCATCGAATGAAACTTTCTGACTGGAATCTGATGCTCAGCTTTAACTTACTGGCATGTTATACATTTAGAAACAAACTCCACTATTTGGTTTTTCATTCGAATCCCCTAGAAATGTTGTTTCAGTATGTTATACATCTTGGTCGTGCTAGGATGCATAGCATAGGAAGTCATATGAGCTTCCTTCAGGATTCCCTCCTGAGATCATTGACATCAGGCACACATAGTCTCTACTTTAATCATAATGTTTGATCTCTCAATTCAAAGTCAGAATCTGCATTCACCCTAACTTTCTCAATCAATTTCATCATTTCTAGATCATCACTCTGAACTCTTCTAATTCTGTCATGCAACATTGGTCTTAGTTTTAATGTGGCTGTCAATGTTTCATTATGCTCGATATTTAACTCTACAATCAAAGCTTTTAACTAAATTAGGCTTGGTAACCTCAATAACTAAATCTGAGCTACACTACTATGTGACTTTCTACTTAAAGCATCAGCCATAATATTTGCTTTTCCCAGATGATACTCAATCGTGCATTCATAATCCTTTAACAACTCGATCCACCTTCTCTATCTCATGTTCAATTCTTTCAAACTCAGTAGATATCTAAAACTCTTATGCTCAATGTATGTCTGAAATGTCTCTCTGTATAAATAATGTCTCTAAATCTTTAGAGCAAAGACTACTACTGCAAGCTCTAAATCATGTACTAGATAATTCATCTTATGAGACCTCAACTATCTCGATGCATATGCTATTACTTTACTATGGTGCATCAGTATACATCCTAAGCCCTGGTATGAAGCATCACTGTACATAACATAACCTTTGGAACCAGATGGAATAGCTAACACTGGTGCTATAGTCAACCAATGTTTCAACTCCTCAAAACTTCTCTGACAGTCATCATTCCATCTAAATGTGACATTCTTCCTTAGAAGTTTAGTCATAGGGGATGAAATCGAAGATAATCTCTCGACAAACCTCCGGCAATATCCAATCAATCCGAGGTAAGTCCGGATCTCTGATACATTCTTCAGAGTTTTCCATTTCGTTACTGCCTCTATCTTCGTTGGGTCTACCTGAATACCATGCCCAGTTACTATGTGACCTAGAAACACTACTTGATTCAATCAAAATTCAAATTTAGTAAATTTGGCATACAGTTGTTTTTCTCTTATAATTTGTAGTATCATTTTTAAATGCTTTGCTTGTTCCTCGCTACTTTTAGAATATACAAAAATATCATTGATGAATATAATTACAAACCAATCCAGGTAGGGCTAAAACACCTTATTCATCAATGCCATAAATGTAGCTGGTGTATTTGTCAACCCAAATGGCATTACTAAGAACTCAAAATGCCCATGCTTGCTCCTAAAGGCACTCTTTGGTCCATCAGCCTCTGCTATCTTTACCTAGACCTCAATTCAAGTTTAGTAAACAATTGAGCTCCCTGCAGTTTATCAAACAAGTAATCGATTCTAAGAAACGGGTATTTGTTCTTCATTGTAACCCAATTAAATTGCCTATAGTTGATGCACAACCTCATAGTGCGATCTTTCTTCTTTACAAATAACACTGGAACTCCAGAGGGTGAAACACTAGGCCTAATGAATCCTTTCTCAAGCAGCTCCTGTAACTAAGCCTTCAACTCCTTTAGTTCCACAGGTGCCATCCTATATGGAAGAATGGATATTGGAGCAGCACCTGAAACTAAGTCAGTTGTGAACTATATTTCCCGATCTGGAGGCAAACCAAGTAATTCAGTTGGAAACATGTCTAGGAATTCCTTCACCACAGGAATATCCTATACACTCCGTTCAGCTATGGTATCAATCACGTGGGATAGATAAGCCTCACATCCACCATACATTAACTTTAAAGCTCTCATAAATGAGATCAGTCTAGATGGTACTGCTTGGTTAATACCTCTGAACGCTACTCTCGGCTAATCAGGAGACTTTAAAATTACTTCCTTCGTGTAACAGTTCATGATGGCCCTATGAGCAGTGAGTCAATCCATGCCCAAAATAATATCAACCTCCTTTAACTATAATACAGTCAAGTCTACTTCTAACTCCGCTTAATCAATGCAAATCAAACACTTCTTACAGACTTCCCCAATAACGGTGGTACTACCTATTGGTGTACTCACCTCTAATCCACATCTTAGTAACTCTCTATCACAGTGCAATTTAGATATCATACGTGGTGATAAACAAATGGTTGATCCAGGATCTAGCAATGCATAAACCTCAAAAGTAAATAGTAATAACACATGTGCAATGACATCTAGAGACTCTTAAGCCTCTTGCCTCATTATGGCTATACTCTAGCCTGAGACTGCGGTTGATTGCTCTGTGCCTCAGTCCTCCAAATAGAATTCCCAGAACTTATCTTGACTTTGCCATGACCTCTCTGTCCAGTCTTATTAGCTTGGCTATGCTACATAGTAGGTTCTGTTGCCACACTTCCTCTTTTACTAGACTGCGCTCCAAACACTATAGCACAATCTCTAACCTAATGATCAAGTGAGTTGTATGGAAGGTCGACTCTAATCAATCTCCAGCATTCACCACTATGCCTATTCCTATAATGGTCACAAGCTAGCAACTAACCCGATGCTACTCGTCTGTTGTTCCCAGACTGTGCAAAACTACCTCTTTGTTTGAATCCTGATTGTCTTGATCCAATCGATGGAATGAAAGTTTAGTCCTAACGCTTTCCAAATCATTTGCCAAAACCTACCTGAGAATCACTAGGCCTCTTCTGTCTCAACTCTACTCTGTGTCATTCTGATTATCTTTTATCAATTGCTCAACACAGATTGAGGCAGCTCATAGTTCTGTGAAACTACCCAGATAAGAAATAGCTAACCTCATCTGGATTTCTATATTCAGGTTGTCTTTAAATCTTCTGCACTTTTCTTCCTCTGTAGGAACCAAGGTAGTGGCATAACTCGTCGGTTCATTAAACATCACTTCATAGTCTACTATAGTCATGTTGCCCTGCTTCAAATCTAGGAACTCTTTCATCTTTCAATCCAGGTAGATCTTAGGCATATAATTGTCTTTGAAGACTTTAAAAAATTCTTCCCATCTCAGTCTACAAGGCTTGATAGTACTGCCTAGAATAGTTTTCCACCACTGATAACCTAGACCTTGTAGTAAAGAAACAGCATAGTCAAATCTCTCATCCGACTCACAGTCCATCTAGTCAAAAACCCTCTTAGCTCTTTCTACCCAACACTCGACCTCAGCAGGGTCTATACTTTTATAGAAGTTTATAGCCCCCTGCCTTTATAGTTTATCGTACCTCATTTCCCTTCGCTCGAAAATTCTTAGAGGCACTCTTTCAGGTTGATACACTGATGACTCTTTACTGGCTCTTTCAAATCCTTGGTCAGCTGAGTACTCCACTCGTTCACTAATAGTGGATGACCTATAATACTCAATAACTCCAATTATCATCCAAAATTTCCACAATGTCTCATGCCTATCATTCCTACATATCCCTATGGATGCCAACCATGCTCTGATACCAAAATGTAACATCCCTCTCCCATCTGACAGATGCATGTTCCCCCTTTTGGTAACACGTGCACATGCCTGAAATAAATGGCATGTTAACTATCTCACTTTCACTTTATCATATGCCATCGTGACTAAAATCGTAAATCACATATACTAAAACCCAAAATTTCCTCATTTTATATCAAAAACCATAGTTACATTGTAGCATTCAGTTCAACATTATCAAAAGAGCATAAACAACTGACAAACCCTTGAGCCATATCTGACATTAAACTGCACAAAATCTACTTCTATGAAGTCTTAGAAGCTAGGTCGTCTCGCTCTCGGACCTATAAAAGTCAATGGTGCAATTTTTTATGAGTTTTGCGAACTCAGTAGAGTAACCATACTCGATGGTTCACTCATATAGCAAAAACATAGCCATCATAAAATTAGTCAGATCATATAGTCACACAGTTCATTTAGTTACGTAGTTGATAAAGTCACACAATTCATATCAATCTATTATTTTATTACAGCTTTGTAAATCATTCAATGAATTCCAATCATATATGGATGCAATATGTATGAGACTCACATTCATTTTTATAGTGTTATGACTGGGTGCCTTATCAGTCTCTCGTATCTATTGCAGACATCGGGATCAGTAATCAGTGGGAACCATAGGTTCAACCACAGAGCATTAAGCTCTTTCAGTAACAATCTCAGTCAATCAGTAGCAATACCAATCACAATTGCCTTTATATTACATGAATTGGAATGCAATGCATGTCACAATTCAGTCATCAAATTCAATCATTTACATTTGCATGTATTACAATAGTATAATAGTCATAGTAATAACCATAGTAACAATCTCAGTATTAGTACTCATCAAACTAGGTTCGGCGTTAAACTTTTCAGTTGAGAATAAAAAAGAAACATGTAGGCAGTCATACTCACATTCAAGTAGCACTTCTAATCTTATTCGCATGTATCAAACGCCTCGGACATATCAAATTCAATTCAGTAATAAATAGGACAAATTAAGATGAGACCATCTTAGGTTACTCACAGTTGCTTCTTTAAGCCTATTTCCTTAACATTTCGACAATATCTAGAAGTAGTTGCTCAAGTCGTTCATTTATATACCCTTTATGCATTTGTTCTTAAATACTGAGTAGTTGGGGAGAAATAAATTCAGTTATAGTGTTAAATTAGTTTTGAGAAAACTTTTGATGTCTGGTGACGTAAAGTGTTGAAAGTTAGAAAGTCTGGAAAATTTCTCACTGAGTATGTTTCAGTATTTTAGCCATAACATTTTCTGTGGTTGTCCAAACGAGATGATTCTTAATTCGGAGTAAACTAGGAATATATGGCTACAATTAGTATGAAGACATCGAATTTCAGTTCTGTCTCTAAGAATCTCAAAAGTTGTCACAAAGTTGAGAACTGGGTGCAGGATGTTGAGAGTTGAGCGAAAATTCATGTTCCAACTTCGGGAGGAAAATTCATGTTCCTTCTTGAAAGTTGTAGATAATTCTTTTATCTTTCCAACGGTATAAAGTTTGTAAATTTTGGACATCGGAGTCAAAAGTTATGCGTCTTATAAATGGAGACGTTTTGGACGCAGTAAAACAGACACAGAAAAGTAGACGCATGAAAGCAGACGAATGAAAGCAGACGAATGAAAGCAGACGAATGAAAGCAAACGAATGAAAGCAGATGAATGAAAGCAGATGAATGAAAGTAGACGAATGAAAGCAGACGAATCAAAGTAGACGCATGAAAGGGAAATGGAATGTTACACAAATGCAATCCCTAACTATCTTTTTGATGCTAAGGAGGAGGATAACGTTACTTGGTTGAGCACAACTATGGTTCTGGCATCTTTGAAGAAGCTACATCTAAAGTTCCATAGTCATAGCTAGTTTGGTCTTCCACAAATCTTCCTAAAGCTTTCTTGGTACGTTGGTTAGCAATTAAGGATAGGCTTAGCACCAGAGAAAATTTTTTCTTTCCTTTTATCAGTAGCCAAATGTGTCCCCTTTAAAACATCTTTCTAGAGAACCTGGATCATCTTTTCTTCAGTTGTATTGTAACTTTGGCAAGGATACCTGGAAAAAAATTCTTAAACCCTATTCTCTACAATGCAATGTTGTTTTATGGAGACGACTTATAAATTAGGCTTGCCAAACGTGTATCTTTCTATTGTAACACAAGACTTTTAATAACAAAAAATAAATAATAGTTCCTACATTTGATTTACGTGCTCCCGATGCTTCTAATCTTGAAAGTTAAAAGTTTTGAGTGAATGGTAACATATAATTTTATCAAAGTACGTACTAACTTAAGATAAGTCCGAATCTAATTTTTAATAATATTTTGGCTTGTTTATTAAAAGATGAAACTATTTTTGGTGGGATGGTTGCATTTTGATAAAACTATTTTTCTGATAATCTTGATGATTTAACTGACCAATCATTCTTCAGATGCAACCAGTGTTCTGGATACCGTGCCGTACCGGCCGTTTATAGGAATCGGTATGGCGACATATATACCGGTGATTAATTCCGGCCGGTACCGGCCTTTTTTGATCCGTACCGGCCGATACCACCGGTACCCGAAATTTCGGGACCAATCCGCAAAAAATACTAAGGGCAGGGACCATTTTGCAATAACCCAAAAATAAACCCTAAAAAATCTAATCCCCTCCCCAACTTCAACGATTCTCCTCTCCCTCTCAGCTCTCACATTTCTCTCTTCTCTCCCTCTCACATCGCCGCCGCTCCCTCGCCGACTGCCTCCCTCGCCATCGCCGCTCGTCACCCTCGCTGACTGCCTCGCCTCCTCTTCTTCTCTGTCTTGGTCCTCTTGGAGTCGTGGAGTCGT
>JANZLK020000214.1:217985-238566 GCA_026937615.2 Erythroxylum glaucum
GGGATGTTAAAATTCTCCCCTCCCTAAGAAATTTCATCCTCAAAATTCTTTTAATTTTACCTGATTGTTTGAACAGGTGGGGGTATTGTCTCCCCATGTGCTCTTTCTTTTTCCAAGTTGCTTCCTCACTCTATTGATTTTTCCAAAGGACTTTCACCAATGGAATTACTCAATTTCTCAGCTGTTTTGTTTGATATCCCACTATCTTGATTGGCTCTTCAACATAACTCAAATTACTAGCTATTTCAAGCTCTTGAGTCGGTAACATATGCATTGGATCAGATCGGTATCTTTTGTGCATATTCATATGAAATACATTCTGTAACTGAGACATCTCATTCGATAAAGCTAACTTGTAAGCTAATGCTCCTATCCTCTCAATGATCTCATAAGTACCAATGTAGCTAGGGCTCAGCTTGCCCTTTTTACCGAACCTCAATACTCCTCGCCAAGGTGATACTCTCAGAAACACTTTGTCTCCCACGTTGTATTCCACATCCCTTGGATGCTGGTCCATATAGCTCTTAGGTCTATCTTAAGCTGCTTTAATTCGAGTTTGGATCAGTTTCACCTTATCCACAATATCTTGAATTATTTTTGGGCCTTCTATCACTCTCAAGCCCTTTTCATCCTAATATAGAGGTGTAACACCCCCACTAACATAAAATACGGACCAAAACATCCTTAGGACATTCCAGTACATAACCTATAATAATGGTGCGCTACGTTCAATCACAACATTCACTTCATATGACATCATCATTATTTATTTTCTTATAAAACATCATAATGAAAAACACCATATTTTAAAACCCAAATTCCTCCTTTTATTTCATAAAACCAAATATTTACATTGACAGTTTTCAATATCATCTTAATGTGAACATCATCGTATCTTAATACAAAATACACTACATGAAAGAGGAAATACACAAAAAGATCTATCTAATCCTTCAATCTCAGCTGATTGACCTTTGAGCTATTTCTTCTTATTCCCAAAAGTACAAGACTATCCTTCTTATAGTGTCTCTTAGTAGCTAAAACCATCTTTCAGTCCTAAAAATTAATGTTACAATTTTGGCGAATTTTGCAAACTCAATGAGGTAACCACCATCGACGGTTCACTTAATTCATACAACACATCACTTATATAACACATAATTCACATCTTTTCATTTTACTTAAATTATTACATATCACATTCTCACTTAAGGGTAAGACAATTTTGCATTTCAAATAATCAAACATACTTATTAAAATGTATATGAAATGCTCATGTGACTCTTTTCCAATTATTACATTGTTGTGATCGAGTGCCTAAACTATTTTATATCCATTGTAGATACTGGGCTCATTTATACTGTCCCTTCTCCGTTTGGGATCCAGGGCTCATTTTACATGGTGAGCCTTTGGCTCTTAATCACAATTGGAGCTTTAAGCTTGTTTTCTGTAGCTACTCAGGTCACAACTCTCATTACCTGATCATGTATTCATGTATGAAATGCATCTCTCATAATCAATCAATCATGTTAAGAAGCATTTAGTTCGTCACATTCACATATACGTAACACTTCAATATCACATTCATACATCAAGTCTCGGATCTTCGTTGTCTGGCATCAACATAATCAAATCACATTCATATCATCATTCAAAACATATTCTAAAGCAAACAATTAATTGCATGAAACTGTCTAGGTTACTCACAGATTGCTCCCGAAGCTATTGCCTCGAAGTTCCGACAATGTCTGAATGTTGACGTTCCAATTGCTCATCTATATCAAGCAATATACAATATCACACTTTTGGAAAATTATAAGTGTTTGTTAATGCACTTGTACGTATATGAAATATGCACAATGCGTGTTCATGACAATCTCGGGTATTACTCTATTATTCTTGTCATGTAAACATTCATATTTCCAAACTCACATAAGTATCATTTATAGTTATGGTTTATACCTTAATAAAACCATTAAAATGGAAATTTATAACTCATTTCGTCAATTCAGATTTTTCCAGAAACATACCTTCGGGTCTACTGTGTATAATCAATCTAATAATGAAAATGAAGTAATTTGGCAATAATTTCTTATAGAAAAATGTTCTCCATTGTCTTAAGTTTCTAATTACACCAAGATCATTCAATTTGGATTAGTACTCCAAAAGTTATACTCCAAATAATTCGGATTGTTCTTAAACTAAAACAATATTTTGTGCTCAACTTCAAATCAGATTATGGAATTCTAGAGATAGAATTAAAATTCGATTTCTTCAGAAAAATTATATTATGGAATTCTACAAAGTTAAGTAAAAAGATGAGATGTGATGGATACAAGTGTACGGGTATGTGAAAGTATGCATGCACAGGTAAAGAAATTTTCAAGTTGGCCATGGCGAAACAAGGAGTTAGCCGTGGCGAACTTTCACAGAAAGCATAATAAGTGAACATGTTACTGATACATTTTCAACACTCATCTTTCAATTTTCCAGATTTTACACCTAACACAACTTGTACAAAGATCACTTTTTCTACTTCATTTACTTTTCATTTTCGGAGAATTGTATCGAGAGGAAACTCAACACAGTATTACGGCCACTGACCTTTCTAGCAGCCAAAGCTGCAGCCACACCAGTTGCCAACACCTTAAGATCCTCTCTTTCATCACCCTTGATTCTAGTAACCTGTGAAGAGCACAGAAGGGGAATCCCACAGTTAAATCAGGGAAATAAGTAAATCAAATACAACAAAAACAAAAGTTTATTATCCTCATAATCTCTTACTCTCTTCTCAAGGTTAATTCCACTTCTTTTAGTAACTGGAAATACACCAGAAATTTTTGTCAACAAAATGAGCGCATTTCGAATTTCCATATACTCTGTTGATTCCAAGCACTGAATCAGTAAGCGTGATATTCTTTGACTCCACTTCCAGTGTACCTATCACAAAAACAGTCATAGTTACAATTTATCAGCGTTAAAATATGATGACATCATAAGAGATAAAAAGGTCATACATTAAAATTCAGAATTGAAAAAATGCAAGTTGACAAGTAACACCATAATATCTCCGACAACTAATATGGTCCTAAGTTTGAAGCTCAGATCAAACTACAATAATGCAAGTAATTAAGCATATCATATCAGAAAATCCTTTTAAGAGTATCAACGAGAAGAAAAAAGACATGCTGATGTCGAATCACCTCAGATTTAAATTAACTTCAACAGGGTATAGAAACCATTGTTAACCCCAACTTCATGAATGAAAAACATCGATAAAGTTGAAAAGTTACAGAATGAAGAACAAGGATATAGCATCCTCTGTAGCCTCTAATTTGGCAAAAACAACTTCAATGAATGGCCATTTGAAGATATATGTTGAAAATCAAGAAGATCTATGCAGTATTTAATATTAATATCATTATGTATTCAATACAGGAGCATTTTGTAAATAGATGGATAGGAAAATTTAATATTATTATGTATTCAATAAAGGAAAACTTCGTAAATAGATGGGCAAGATCTACCTAAGTACCTAGTGGTCTTTGTGTCCAAGGAAACAGGCTATACAAGTGAACCACATTAAACTAGACTGTATATTCTCCCTTTTCTTTAATCTTTTATCTCTACTTTCACATATTATCAAGGTTAATTACACAGTATCCTTATATTCCTAGTTTTGTGATTATGTCCTCGTTCAGAGATCAGTAGCTCCACGGATGATTAGAACTTAAAACCATGATTCATCTTTCTTGAGCACCCAAACCTCCACATAATTGATCGCAAGCCTGCCCCTAAGGGCTATAATCATATTAATCCCAGGGAAATCACACACCAAAATTTTTTCTGAGAAGTATGACTCGTTCAATCCTTCAAGAAATGTTGAATGCCATTGTTCTAGATACTTCAATGAAAAGAGGATCATTTGGCATCAAATCCTCGTAATGGAAGGATATTGTCAATCTCATAGTCAATTAAGTTTGGCACGATGAATCCCATTGTTAAACATTTCAATCAAACTACATAATGAGTCATGAACCACTCAGACCAAGCACTCGATGGTGTCCCATGACACTTCATTTGTCAGAGTGTTGTCCCTCTATTCTATTCTCTCTACCACAAACCCATCCCCATACTAAATCAAGATTTTGATTTTCCTGAAAGAAAGTATCAAGGTAGTTTAAACTGACAAGACATTCACTGTTAATTAGCTTGTTAGTGTTCTTAAAATTCAACAGTTAGGAATGTGCTCATAGCTGCTCTATGCTCCTCTCCTGTTTCCACAATTCTTATGTAAGATCTCCACAATACCAAGTAACTTGCAAAATATCGCAAACCACTTGAATCTTATTTTCTAGGCTATAAATGCTAAATTTATGCTAAGCTCACCATATGTTACACATATCTGCATAGATAAAACATATTTTTTTAAAAAAAATAAATATATGAAATTGAGAGCAATAGAGACACTTTCAGTGGCATAGCATTATCCCCAAAGAAAATACTAGAAAATGGACCAAAAAAATTCAGAGGAAATACAATTAACTTTTCCCCAGAGCACATAGTCAAACAACAAATTAGAAAGTGCCTAACATGAAACTACCACAGAAGCCAGCAGATTAAGATGGCCAACCAGATGTCTACCAAATGCAGAGGTATAGAATTAATATTATCCTAAAGGGTAGAAAAAGACCTTAATGAACTGGCCATATGTTACTCGTTGACTGTTTGGATATCTATAGTACACAGCAAACCCTGGCATGTTTCCACATTCACGCTCATAGATAGCCTCGTCACTCTGTCAACAAGCAATAGCCAGAAGTTAAAGCCAAAACCACTCGAGATAGAAAAAGCAATTGTCGATTGATTGAATAATCAACACCCAAAGAAATTTAAGAAACTAAATTAATTACCTTCCAGTGGTAAGCAATCTTTAATGTTTCATACAAAAACCTCCCAAGCCTCCCTGCTTCATACTCCGTACAGCAGCATATCATAGGTTGCAAGGTTTTGCATATCAGAACGTCAATATGATTTACAGTGTTGAAAAATGGTGTTCCGAGGGAGTGAAGTTTATGTACAAAAAATGCACAATATACGGCATCTTGCATGCTGAAAGTACAGCGTGGGAAAATGCAGCGTTGCAGAAACTCCATGTTGATTTTCAAAGTGTCAGGGCAGGAACTAAGCCATTTATCCTTTTCCATTGAAAGGCGTTTATGAACAGATGCAACATTTTCTTCATGTTTATGGAGTTCACTAGTCAGGCGATCTAGAGATTCTTGAATTCTTTCTTTGTCTTTCTTCCTTTTAGAAATTGCAGAACTCGAATTATCAGAAAGCTCTTCCAAAGCTTTAAGAGCAGCATGTTGTTTGGAAATTTCAGACTCGTAGCGACCTCTAGGAACATGAAGATCATAAAGCGTGAGCCCCCAAAAAGTTGCATAAAGATCAGGTGAGAGGCTATTCCAAGCTCTTGATGGCAGCATGGTTTTCACAGTCTCAAGAAGTTCCGACCACCTACAACATGATCAACATGTTATTACCACAAGAGATATAGTTTAGAAACTCAGCACCCACGATTACTGCATACATATCAAAATAATAGTGAGCATGTCCCAGAAAAATTTATGGAAAATTATTCCACCATTAGAAGTAAATGATAAAACAGTTTTATTTACATTATGGGCTCCTGAGAAGCTCCCAGTTCCAAGGACAATTTGTCGGAATTTTCCAGAGTTTCCGATTTCACATTAGCAGTTAATGCATTCTCAGATTCATTGTTGTTCAAAGGCCAGCAAATATCAGGTCTATCATTGCACTTGAAGAGCCTCATTACAGGACGATATATTAAGAAAGCCACCTACAATGTTAATATAATAAAACAACATTAGTTTTCCCTGAGCAAAGTATGTACTGCAAGCATTGAGTCTCAATTGAGTGCATACAAGTGATGCCATAAAAGTTAGAAGTAATGTTAATGCATCTTAAATTTGGACCCTTAAATTAAGAAAGAATTTCCATTTGTTAAGATGTTAAACAATAAATGTTATGTTATGATATGCAATTAAAGAATATTGCAGATCCAACTTTTCATTACTGATATACTAGGTAACTTCAACATTTTCTTTTTTGAGAGCACTAGGCAATTTTAACTCATTAACACTGACCACCATCTTTAACTTTTATCTTCTAATATGCACTGGGTTTCACAATAGCAAAAAGTTTTAAGAGCAGATAAGATTATCGTTAACCACGCCAAAAATATTTTTATAACTGGTTAGACAAATTACATATTCCAACATTTTTATGCATCTCATTTTGAACCAGAATATACATAACATTTTTCCATTAAAGACAAATCATTGAATAAGTAAAATCATATACAACATATAATTCATCAAAGCAAACTCAACAATTTTAACTCTTAGTTTATGAGCATATTGAATCTTATGCTTTAAAACTTGATATTTTGATTGAATCCAATGGCTTAGTACGCAAGCCCCACTCCTGCTAGGTAGTAATCATAAAAACAAAAAATTCAAACACGAAGCAAGGCCAAAAATTTCAACAATCGGCAAAGGATTTTTTTAAATAATGCAGAAATAAAGAAACATATGAAAAAATGTAGTTTAAAAAAAAGCACTGACCTCTGGATCAAGGTGGTATCGGTGGACAAGATCATTAAGAGAGGGAACTAATAGAGCATAAGCATTGACCGGTGCCACAGCACCAGAAAGGAATTCAACATATTGAAGAAGAGTTCCATGACATCTGTCAAACTGCTCACTGACCATTTTGATGTAAGGTGCATCTGCATTTATTACAACCCTGTATAAAAAACTATAATCAGAAGATCAACAAAGAGAAAATCCTAACAAGGGTTTACCCATCAGAGCAGAACAATAATGTACTCAATCATAACAAACTATGCAAAAAGCAACAGAAGCTAGAATCAGGAGCTTCAAAAATTCTCCACATCAAATAATAACCTAAAATACATTCTAATAGTTTCAGAACCCAGAAACCAACAATTAAGTAATATATATCTTAAAAACAATAAAAACATAGGATATACCGTGCATCACAATGTCTGGGAAATCATGTAAATAAGAATCAATATATTTAAAGGAACCCAGATATTAAAGGTCATTAAGGTTGAAGTCCCCCATAAACTAACATCCAAAATCAGAAAGTCTATAATCAGTTCAACTGTCCAAGTATCCTATAGCATAAATATCTAGAGAAGAAGTGTTTTGCTATCATAGAAAATTACATCGCAGATCAAGTTTGTACTCACACAGAACGGTGTTGCGCGATAAGTAACAGAAGGGGGATTGCCAGCTTTGGTTCATCCTTCGGAAGTAGTGAATCCCTTAGCCTGTTCGTGGACTTGATCAACGCCTGAACAAACAGATTTCAGAAACTTTAAAATAAGACACTTGGCTTTGTGCAATTGCAGTGAGTAAATCATGCAATCACCATTAGGTCCATTACAGACCAACAAGATAAGGACAAGGAGAAAAAGAGGCATTAAAAAAACATACGTAGCAAGAGAGAGAAAGAGAGAGACCCCAAGGGCACTACATTTTCTTACAAGATATACAAAAGTTACCAAACATTGCAAGTTCATCACTATGATTTTTTGTTTTTCCCGAAAGATTCATCACTATGATATTGCAAAACCTTCCATGGCATACTAAGTTTACCAAACATTGCAAGTTCATCACTATGATTTTTTGTGTTTCCCGAAAGATTCATCACTATGATATCGCAAAACCTTCCATGGCATACTATGTTAGCAAGCTATCAAAAACAAATTGAAAGAGTTATGTCTGAAAGCTTGTATGCGTATAGAGCACATGAGTAAAAGGCCAACTTTTACTGAACCTAGTTCAACCGAACTAATTTCACCCTCTTCCTCTCAAAACTGGCTTTGTGTTTGGTCAATAAAGCAAAATATTTATTGCTGGAAGTTTTTAATAACTTTTCTTTCCCAGAACCTTCCCCACTAATAACTTTTCTTTCCCAGAACCTTCCCCACTAATTTATTTCTTCAATCTCTTCTCTCTCACTAATGCCACTAAACCAGTTAACTAATGCCATGTACTAAGCACAAAAAGGGTTGACTGGTCTCCACACAATAACTTTTGCTGTTATTACGTCACAATATTGTAACAGCAAGTGCATTTAAATACAAAATGGCTAACTTCTAAAATGAAATGGAGGTTGGCAAATATCATAACTTTGGGCTCATCTCCCTCTGCTTGGCTAAATCAGTAAGAAACCATACTAGTGGAGATGAACAGTCAATTTGCAATACTGAATGATATGTCATTTTCACAACTTATACACCAACTAGCTAACAGAATCAATTTATCTTGCAATCCAACTCAGGAACAACAATAAATACACATAAAATATTCACAACTTGACCAACACAATGAAGAAAATCGAAGGGAGGAATGTACCTAATTTCCAATTGTTTAATGCCAAACATTGGATAAAGTAATAAATCTGACACAGTTCCCATCCCTCCATATTTTATTTCATATCAACAGATTTTCAACTTTAGACTTTATAGATCTAATATTGTTAGCTATGGTTCCCACTTATCACATGTATAACTATCAATGGTATGTTAATGCACTCCAACAGTTGTTTTTTGCACTCAACACGTCACAAAAAAACAAGGACCTTGTTATTCCGTGTAACTCCAAAAGAGGTTGCCTGGTAACGGAGAGTCTCACTCCCAGCCATGGCATCCAACTGTTCCTCCGTTAGATTCTCTGTATATTGGACATTTGCCATTTGCTGAATAAGCTCCTGATCGATCAGGAAGGCCAGGTATTAGATAAAAGTACTAGCTTTCAACAAGAAGTAATGAACTGCAACAGCTATAGTACTTAATAAGACCTGAAGTAGAACAAGCTCAATTCCTTGGCCCTTCTTCAACTGGTTTACAAGATATTGGAAAAGGCCCCTCAATTCCATAGACGGGTACTTCTTGCATCTATACACAACCAAAACTGTATCTGTTAAATCCTTAATATACAAGTGCTGTAGGTCATCCCCTTAAACGTAACATAGATACAACAAACGAATAACTGACACCAAGCCAAAGTTAACATAACAAGGAAGCACCAACATCTATAGCATGAGAACAGAAGCAGCACATCACACAATGCATCAGCAATAAAATTCTATATTTACATCGTTCTCTTTTATCTTCCTTTTTTTGTTTTTTAAGGCCTCCAACTTTACCTATTCATTGTCAAGTCAAAGCATGCTAAAACTCTAGATATTCCAATTCCCCAGCAAAGCAATGCCTATGAAGACGATCTATAAGATGGAAGAAAGCCTGCTACCTTATATATCCCAAGACACCACTATGATTAATCTCACAGCACAAAGCAATAAACAATTTGAGGAAAGTCAGAAAAGAAATATTTGAGAACACTTGTTGGAAATTTTTAGGAAAACAAGTATCACAGATCACTCAGAAATAGTAAAATGCACATGGTTATAAATCTAGACGAAGTACAACACCATACAGGAAGACTGCTTAGCTAAAAATTAGAGACAGAATAATAGCCCTGTTCAGTAACATTTTGACACAGACACGTACACATAAAAGCATAAAAAAAGGTAACAAAGGCTGAAGCTTAATCCTAACATTCAATTTCTTTCTTTATAGCATCAAATATTTCTCATTCCATAGTGAAGTTAGTCTCAGCTTTCAATAAGCTCGGACACTATCCCTTCCATATTAATAGACACTAACATGCTAGAATAAACCATCTAAATCTTAGTCATTTAACATCTTATTACTAACAGAAGACATGAACAGTCAATCAGTAGCTGTAAGTACAGTGAAATTATGTCATTATTTTCATCTCTCTTTCCTTCACTGCTTCATCAACATAAATTTTTTAAGTGACCACCACAGTTCACCACCAAATGGCATCAGTTAGAAGACAATTAAAATAGCCCATAAAATTGCTGTTGATTATGCAAATAACCAAGTGCTATTGACATTGGTAATAAATGTTAGAAGGTAAAGAGTAATCCTAATAGTTTTCACAACAATTTTACAACATTATCTTTTAGGTAAACTTAAGACCATTCGTAAGCAAAATTGTTAATGCAACATCAAAGGGCAAGATTCTTCCATGCAGCAAAGTCAGAGATTAGGCCATAAACATTCTACAAAATGTATGGCTTAAACTGGCAATTTCAAATCATTCATTTTTATGAATCCATTGCAGGTCTCCTACAATCCAAACTTGTTTAATAGTTTGAAGACCTCTAGCCCAGCTGTACATTGGCACATTAATCATTTCATAAGTGGGTAAAAAGATGTAAAGATGAAAAGCTTTAAAAAAAATCAACGAACTCCAATTGGAACTACCCCTTACTATTGAAACCCAAGAATGTTTCAAGATTTGACCAAAATTAGGAGTGCTGCCGCCACAGAATTAGCATTCTACCTCAAAAAGTTGCAAGCTAGAACCAGTACGTTATTGCACTATTATGGCATCCCCTGACCATGAGAAACCTGGATGTCTTGACAAGCCAAAATGAAGAGAATACAATGGCAATCAAACTCAAGTGTTCAGTTGCTTTCCTCATATCCAGTGACACAGCTCACAGAACAACATCAACCTTCCACATGGTCTGCTAATACCATGTAGTTGACGTTGTATCTGACCAAGAAAATATACTCTCAGCAGCATTCCAGCAACATATGGATGCAACAGACTAAACCAAAGAAATATGAAGAGGAAAGGGTGATAACAAGCATTTGTAACCCAAGGTCACTGCACTTTGGCATCCCATCTAGGCAAGAAATATGAAGAGGAAAGGGTGATAACAAGCATCTGTAACCCAATGTCACTGCACTTTAGCATCCCATCTAGGCCTACATCTTCAAGAAGCCAAAAAGTGAAGAACCTCAACAATTAATTTGTCAGGTGTCTGCTTGAGAAAAATTATCAAATCACACTCTCAATCTCAGAATTTCATTCAAGTTACACACTAACTTTTCTCATGTGACCACAACAATTTCCATTCACCTTTCAGGTTGACACCGATCTTCCACCTTCCATGAGGAAACAGACATCAAGCATCCCCGTAAATCCCACCTTCATCAAAATATCTCACATTTTCTTGAAAACATGTTATCCAATTAGGTCCTCCATATAAACCTCAACTCTAGTTCCAGGAAAATGGAACTTGGAACTGAAAAGATCAAGGAACAATATGAACTTTGAACAATGAAACCTCATCAACAAACAACCACAGCACAAAGGTCAAATGTAACTTTAAGAACCTAATGTTGACTCTTATGAGATCATCCGTTTACCCCTCTCATGATCCTGAATCTCATCCCATGAAGTTTCTCTTTCATGACCCTGGATTCATCCCAACTTCATGGAACATCCATTCTCACCTTTACCCATAAGCATATCAAAATCGAAAAGGGATGAACGAAAACCACTGAAAAGTTCATACAACGCATTCCGATCACCCTCTCCCCTTAGCTGTGATCACATTCTGGTGCTGTTTCATACAAACCCACCCCTAACAACAACAAAGCTCAAGATATCTCTATTCATCCTCAAGCAAGATTCTGTATTCATCCCAAGTCAAGCTAATGGAACTGATCTGGATTAACAATTTGGCTAGTCAGTAAATTATGCAATGCCCACAAAACCCTCAGCCGCAGCCATGCTTTTGCTGAGTATGATCTGCAACCCGGAAACTCAAGTAAAGCATCCCAAGATATGGCTATAACACTCAATAGTATGGAAGTAATTCACAGTGGACTCTCAAAAGTTTCATAGCAATGCATACAAGCAGCATTTCAAAACAAGCTCATTATGTTGGAAGACATTGGAATAAGCAAGTAGAAAGAGCAATAATGCATATATTTTGCTCGAAATCGTTTGCATCACACACAACAAATATTGCTATCAGAAACCAAAACTACAAAGCTTCCAAGGACTGAAACTTCACTCATGCCAGAACAGGACCATATAGAAGCATCAAAATATTTGCAATAAAAGATTACACATACAGGTGCCCCCAGAATGAAGCCAAGGATTGAAGCCAGTCAGATAAATTAAGGCCATCATCTTTCAACTTATCACGACCACCTTGTGCCAATCGCTCAATCACAACATATTCCAAAATGTCGTATTCAAGCTACACCAGAAAATGATAACAATAATCAGGCTTGAAAACAACTCCCCATGAAATAGGACTACTCTCTATCAAAACCTTATTACTTACAGGACACAGACAACAAAATTACTACTATCAAATATTAGGTTTCCTCATCTACCAGGAGTCCATTTGGATACTTTACTGCATAGCTAAGCTAGTAAAGCAACACAGATACAGATTAACTATTTCTTAAGCACGGAAGGTTTAATCCAAATGAGAATAAATTCTCAAACTATCAAGCATGTCTGTTTATCATTACTGTATCTCTGATAGTCAAACCTCCTTAAAATATAAAAACTCCGCTACAGACATAAAGATGAAAAGAATAAGTGTACTGAATTACCAAACAAATTGAAAATACAACAAAAGGAAGCTAAACCACAGGAGATGGTTTCAGAAGCTTTCTCACTCATTTTGTTTCCTGCTTTGATCAGTTAGTAAAAGGGCCAATTTTAACTAAATAACATGATCAAAAATTGGATATTGTTTTAAAATTAACTTTTAAATTGAAATACAAAAAGTGGGAAAGTTTGCTCTTGGGAGTAACAAAGGAGAAACTCCAAAGACAAATGCATAAATTTTTTTACTACAAAAGGCAAGAGAATACAATGCCAAATATTCTTGAAGGAAATAAATAGAAACTCCAAAGAGCAAGTTAGAAATATTTAACTATAAAATGAGTGAACAATTGTGCAAGAGTGGACAACAAAATTGTTTAGAATTAGGAAAAGATAAATAAACCTGTGTCAAATACTTGAAAGCATCCACCACAGGAGTGATCATATCTCTATATGCCTCAATCTGCACACGGATTCAAAGATATTATGTTCAAGTACTTAAAGCTTCTTTACGCGACGTTCCTTATTAAGTACAGCACCTGATGAACAATTGTTCGAAGTACAGTCATTGGATTGGCATGAGCTAGTTTTGCGACCATGCGTCCCAGCTGCTTCAAATTTTCCTTTGCAAGCCTTTTCAAAATTCTTCTAGTGTCCAGCTGCAGAATTGCAAAGGAAATAAATAAGAAAGACAAGAAACTAAAAACTGATACAAAGAAAAATAGAAAAATCAAAAGATGGAAAGAGATATGATACCTTTGCAGTTTGCCTTGCAGCCAAAATCATCGGGTTCCACTCATCATCTTTTTCCCATTCACCATATAGACGATACCGCACCTAGACAGATGGTATTTATCTAGCAACGTTATCTCTCAATCCAAATACATTACAAATTGGAAGGGCAAAGGCTGCATTGTAAAGCCAACCTCATAAGGAAGAAGATTCATTACTTCCCAGATTTCCTGTCCAACTGCCGGGTTTGCAGGCACCAACTGTAAAGAAGGAAGTAAGCATGTAGCTAAGGCTTCCTCTACCCTTGCTCTAACTTCCCTTAAGTGTAGACGAGGAATCCGATCTCCAGATGAAAGAGTTCCACCATCTCCAACGCCATCACTACTACCTACAAGCTCAAGTGCAGACATGTAATAACCTCTCAGTACCCTACATACCTGTCCATGAAGAAACCAGACATAAAAACTAGGAAATTAATAGGAGAAAAAATGAATAGCAAACAAATGCAGCAAAATGATTGAACTTAAAATCAGAAATATGCATGATGAACCTTCTGCAGCAATAATGTATCACGATAAAGATATGGTCCCACTGTTGAAAGCATCTGAAAAAGCTCCTTGGGAAGATCAATCACCGATTTACTGGAAAAACTTGTATTAATGACATCACTATCAGTTGCTGAAGCAGAGGCAAAACTTTGGAGATGTGTCTGCCGAATTGTATTATATGCTGAAGCTATTGACTTCTCAATAAGCCTGAAGATACATACAATGTTTTACTGGAAAATTTAAGCATATAGATCTTCTAGCCTTTAGCTGACAATTGGAAGAACGAATATGCAACCAATGCCTTTCAATATTAACTAGTTATCAACTTGGAAAGACTAGGAACATGCTCATTCATAAATCTGTGTGTGCACATGACAAGAACACATCAAAATATTGGAATAGTACCATACCTGAACAACCCATTACATATTTGAAGGTGAGCCACTGGATTAAGTGGAGAAAGGCGATCAAACAATATGTGGGCATGATACCTTCAAGAAAAAGAAAAGCATGGTTTGTTTAAGGCATTACAGATGAAAATTGATTTTCTATTTTAAGTCCTTGTAATTAACTTTAAACCACTTTTGAATATGAAAGAAATACGTAGTAGACTACTCATATGGTTAAATGAAGGAAAAGTTACAATACAAGAAGACAATGCACTTGACACAAATAAAAAATCTTCATTTATAACGTCCAATCTCAAAAGGAGAAACCTGAAATTTAATGTTTAAAGACTTAGAAAAGTGCCACTCAAGAACGAATAACGTATAGAAACTCAAAAGAATAAGGTATAGAGTTTTATAAGACGATGACTAAGTTAAACAAAAATCTTAATAGCTAATGCCCAAATCAGATGAATATCAGTTTCTTCAACGCTAATGCCCAAATCAGATGAATATCAGTTTTTTCACCCTAATATAGAAGAAGATATGTAGTAGAAACCAAATCTAAATAAATCTCAATGACATTTGAAGTCAAGTTTGAATGAGGAACCTTATAATAACTAAAGCATATATCTTGAACTAAATGCCAATCAGAATCAAGTACATTATCCAGTCACATTACTCTAATTCAAAAGCACAAAAAGAGTAACTATATAATCAAAGACAGATTGGAAGATAATGATGTGACCACAAAATTTTGGAATAATATGAGCAAGATGCCAACATAAGAATGGATTACAAGTAAAGCTTTAACATATTTACATATCCTTGATCTGACTTTCAACCTACCAATCATCCACTGAAAGAAAACCAGTAAGCAAGCCCAGAGGTTGGCTATTTTCAAGCTCTATAGAACGTTCTGTGATTGCATCAGTTTCCATGTCTAAAGCAGAAAAAAGATCTATTGTCACATCACCCTGTTTCTCATCATCCATGAGATCCTTCCCAGTAGCTGCGAGATTTATTTTGCCAATTTTGTTTGCCTGCAGAAGTCTGAATTTACTAAAGCAGAAATGAATGAAAAATTCTAGAGGTATAGAAAGGAATGTAACTTCTATTATTTTTAGTAACCCATCTACATTTGGCCACTATTGATGGAAGTAGTAGTACCAGAATTTATGCAATTACTAGGAGTCACTCCTACATGTTCTATGGGGCAACAATTTAATTGTTTACAATCCACAATAAAGAAGTCTATTTAGGTCTCCAGGAAAAAAAAAAACCGTACACTGATCTCAAAGCATGAAACGTGTCCTACCAAACAGTTAGATTTGAAGTCATATGGGAACAACAATGATAATACTAGCTTCCCATCAATATACCTCATCCAGTCGCTTGGAGGAAAAATTATTATAATGTTCAAAAGCCTCATCATCACCTGGAAGTAAATGTGCATATCTGCAAGACATAGAATAGTAATGAACAAAAACTCAATGTCAACAAACAAAGAAAACAAACCTGCTAACAAATCAGCAAGAAAGCCAATAAAAAAGGTAAAACAGTGTGAACATACACCAAAATAGAGGAACGACCCCAGATATGTTCATAAGCCATGGGCTAGCATCCAACAGAACTGGTGCAGCACATGTATGTACTGATGCCTTAACATAAACGAAATTTCAAGGCAAAAATCACAGGTCTCATATGTAAATGTCTTAATTTATTCCATTTCCAGATTATCCTAATTAATATGCTCAAACCAATGGCAGAGAACTTATTCCAATAACTGCTAGAATTAAAATTGAGCAGATCAATTTGGTAGTTTTAGAAAAGATCTGTTTCCAGTTATACAGAAAAATTGGCTAACCTTAAAAAGGCAAACCCACCATCTATGACCAGTAATTGTAATATGACACCAGCTCTGAAAGTGTGACAAACCATGACAAGGTCCAAAGGAAACAATGGCTCTTAACATGATTGCAGTTCCAATATGTACCATGACAAGGTCCAAAGGAAACAATGGCTCTTAACGTGATCGCAGTTCCAATTTGTAAATTAATAAACGTAACCATAAAAATGATTTTATTCATATCCACACAATTCTGTAGAAAAAAATTGATTCCTTTCAGAAATTGGTAGTAGATTAATATGCCCATCTATCAAAAGCTGACCTCCACTTCCACACCATAAATAAGTCAAGTCAAAGAATTCCCAATACAGATGCTCTCTATGTGAGCCGCTAAGGATTTTGGCACCTCAGAGTCCGATCAGGTATTTTGGCTATTTGAGAACACGTTCAGTTGTGACTTCCTCCAACAGCTATTTCTCAAACAAAGCCTACTCAGTCAGTGCGGGGTGTTGTACAAAATGAAAAAAATCTGCAACCTCCTCATTGTGATTGTAATGCGCTTGAAAAATTTGAATCATAATCCTAGTCAAGGATTCCTCTTCGTATCCCTAGAAAAGATGAGCTAAGGGTCTCTTCCTTTCCTAGAAATACTCCAAGCTCCAGACAAAATAATTGCCACAGTTGCCCAGAACTAACCGAAGAAACCAATTACCGACTCTCCATAAACCACTTCAGTATATGATGAGCTGAACTGACATCATGCTTCCCAACTCCCAACACACACTAACCAGAAGAGGTTATGATGTTCTATGTAGCTTAATTATAATCACATGCATATTTCATCCACTTAGTCAAAGTATTGTTATTATGAAGCTACTGGGAAACAGCTTACAGCATGCAGTTAGATTCCAAAAATCAAGACTTTATGAAACCCAAAACTCTATAGCAATAAAAACTGGAACAGCCAAATTATAAGAGTAAACGATTGAGCAAATTACTCACATGTTATCAAGATCAATGAACTCTTCTCTCACTAGTGATGCTGTAAGCTTGTACAGCCCAAATGGTACAGGAACAGTTACTTCCAATCTCTGATAATATTGGAATTTAAAGCCAAGAATTTGTGAAGCATGAGACTGCACCAAAAATCAAATGATGAGCATGTGAAGAGTTCCGTACATTCCTCTATATCCAAACAATATCCAGTCTCAGCAATAACATCACATACCCTAGGAAAGATGGGAATCAATTCAAGAAAGACCTCGCTGTCTGGTTGAAGTTCGAAACATTCTAAAACCTGACAGTTGAAGGAATAATGAAATTGAAGGATTAGATTGCAGACAACAAATTGTTCGGAAATATAAGAAATTGAAAAATTAATGAGCAGCTTACGATGTCAAAAACACGGTTAGGGTCCAGATCGAAATGACCAATTAATGACTGCAGAAAATATACTTGTCAGGAAGAAAAGTGACTGGAATAAGACCACAGATGAGGGGGCAGAAAAATATATTAAGGGACAACCTTAATGATGCCTATCATGGCTGCTGATGCATTTCCAGTTGCATCTTCAGAGCCTCGACAAAGAAGAGTAACCTGTTGATCCAACTCAACAGTAAATGTACACATGATATCTCATTTTTTCCAACAAAAAATAATAATACAATGCCCCTCAGGAAGTTATGAACGAAGGAATAAGAAATATTCAGCAAGAACCCGTCAAAAAATATCTTAGGAAATATAATATTGGATATTATATTTCAAACAGATGCTAACTGTATAGGTGGTATAACCATGTGAAATATGCACTTATAAGCAAAAGCACATTCTTATTGACTGCTACTTCATTAAACTTTAAACTCTGATGCAGATATGGGAGCATCAATTTCCACAATCGATGGTTCATACTCCCATATACCCTTAACTTTAAATCCCCAAAACCAGTTTATCAAGCCCTAAGCCATTCCTATTGGTTGTAGGTAGGTAGAAAGACATTCTTCATCATTGGCATACCCTCAAGATGGAAGACACCAGCAACCATCATTCTTCATTGCTCCACAAAAGCAATTTCATACCAATATATCCGATTCTTCTGAAGGATCAATTTTGTAACCATAGTACAGATTATGAAGTCATAAGAGGATAACTAACCCATTCTTCCAATTTATGACGGTTTACATTAACCATAATTCACTTTCGTATGATTCCATGATGTTGCAAACAACTTAACATATCTACATTTTCACATTGCAAATAATATAATAAACAGAGGCAATGTTGACTCCATTGAGTTATAGGCATATAATGCATGTTTCTTGGACAATTTTTACTTTGCAATGCAAATGAAAGAGGAGAAAAAAGTAATTCAGCATGATAATAGTTCCTCAGGAGAAGAAATAAGAGCACTTTGTGCTTTACCTCAATTAAAAAGATGTAATTTAAGAATCAGATTCCCTGACCAACATTTTCAAAAGTAAAATTTCAAATTTCCAAAACCAAGACTAGCATTGTCTATGTCATTAAAATCACACTACAGTTGATTTCTATTAATCCTAAATCAACAAGATTAGACACAACATAAATCTCTATGCAGCAGAAAGCCCCAGTTCTAACTGTTGGCAGTTCCTACATGACATTTCAACTCTGCGTCAAGCAATCATATCAACAAGATATGGTGTTGGGAAATATCCACCTGGATATCTCCTAGATATTATTGACTCATAAAAGTTAGCAAATCAGATAAGTTAGGATATTATGTACAAATATTAGGATATCATGTAAAAATATTAGTTTCCTAGAATAGCCCTCTATATATCTATATATACTTATACCTATGTATTCATCAAATATAGAATAATATACAATTGTTCAGGATTTTTGCATGGTATCAGAGCTATACCTGAACAATCCTAAAAAACCCTAGCCACAACCTACTATCTCTAATCCTACTACCTTAACAGACCTAAACCCTAGCCGCCACGTACTGTCTCTAATCCTACCAATCTATGTCAACCATGTCCGACATTGGTGAATCTTCTAACCCATCTCTTCAAACACCTCCTCCTCATAGTATTACCTCTTATTCTCATTCCATTGGCATCACTACTATACGACTGAATGGATAGAATTTTCTTCACCGGTCCCAATCAGTTAGAATGTACATCCGTGGTGAAGGCAAGATTGGATATTTGACTGGTGACAAAAAGGAACCTACGGCTAATGATCCTACACACAGAATATGAGATGTTGAAAACACTATGGTGATGACATGGCTAGTAAATTCTATGGAGGAGGATATTAGCTCCAACCATATGTGTTACCACACAGCTAAGGAGCTATGGGCAAACGTGAATTAGACGTATTCTGATTTGGGAAACCAATCCCAAGTGTATGAAATAACTCTCAAATTGGGTGAGATCCACCAAGATGAGGATAGTGTTAATAAGTACTTTAATTCTCTGAACCGTTTATGGCAAGACTTAGATTTGTTTGATGACTATGAATGGAAATCCCCTAATGACTGTAACTATTTTCAGAAAACAGTAAAGGATAACCAAACTTTTAAGTTCATAATTGGACTTAATGTTGAGTTTGATGAGGTTAGAGGCAAGATTATTGGAAGACAACCTCTTCCTACCATTGGAGAAGTCTTTGCAAAAGACCAATATGAAAGAGACTAGATGGTTAGTGTTGCTTGGCAAACGAAATCCTACACCCACCATTGAAAACACAGCTTTAGTTGCTGGGAATACTACTGGTCGTACTAAGAAGACTGAGGAAAAGTCACGGATTGGTATGACTATTGTAATAAAGCACAGCATACCCGTGAAACATGCTAGAAACTCCATGGAAAGCCTACAAATTGGAAGGGATCACATGAAGGAAAATTTAATAAAACCTCTTCTAGTCACTATAAATCATATCAAATCCCATCAGTACATGAGGTGGATGCTGGACAGTTCTCTCAAGAGCAGATTGACTACATTCTAAAGCTACTAAAACCCAATTATGAATCCTCAAGTGCTCCTAATGCTTTTGTGGCGCAAACTGGTAGTGATTTTAATGCCTTATCATGTTCCTTTCCATATAATTTTGCTCCTTGGATCATTGATTCAGGAGCATCTGACCATATGACCAGTTCCCCTAATTTATTTCATACTTATGACCCTTGTTCGAGCCATGAAAAAATCTGTATAACAAATGGATCACTTTCTAATGTAGCTGGTAAAGGTTCAGTAACTCTATCCTCGAATATCTACCTTAAATATGTCCTACATGTTCCAAAACTAACTTGTAATTTGCTATCTGTGAGCAAACTAGCTCGTGACTCTAATTGTACCATTACATTTTTTGACTCGTATTGTGTCTTTCAAGAATTAACTTCAAGGAAGATGATTGCAGTGCTAAGTTGACAGATGGTCTCTACTACATCGTTGATGACAACTTGAAGAATAAAAAAGCTCATGGCTTAAGTAGTATCTGTTCTACCCCTGCTAAAGA
>JANZLK020000214.1:257661-274495 GCA_026937615.2 Erythroxylum glaucum
ATCTACTTCCTTTTTTTCTTGTATAAAGGAATTAGCATATTAAGTCTCGACTTATTCAACATTTTGACAGATTTAAGGATCATATTAAAAAGTTTGACTAGCTAAGTAAGTCCCTCTTTGTTTAGGCTCTTCCATGTCACTGTGAATATCTCATTGATTTAGTGTATAAGCTATTATATATGTAGAAATTACGGTGTTATATTCTTAACTTATGATGGACAAATTAAAAATAAGTAGTTATGGTCTCCGTATTAAGGTTTCTTTTCTGATATCTTTTGGAATGTCAAAAACTAAGACAAGCTATAACTATTCAATCAAGCCTATTATAATAGATTAAGGTATGGTTTCACAATTAAATGTATTCTTAACAATATGACGTGATTGATATGAGTTCTTATCGTGAATTTTATATTAAATTTAAGGTATCAAAGCCTTTTTCATATCCGATTATTGAGATTAAGTTTGTTTTTATGTTTAAAGTTTTGTCTTCTTTAGATTTTTTCTATCCAGTAAGTTAATCATGTATAAACAATACAGTATTTGTTTTAATGAAAAACAAACTTTAATAACTATAATACAACACTAGAAAAGGCTCCAGATAAGGCTCTAGAATACTCATCCCCTTCTTGATCAGTTCAACTAAGAGCCATTCTCCTAGATGCCATCAAGCTGATTCTTTTGATCCACTATGCTACTTCTAAAGGTTACACTTCCACAAGTTTTGACACCATGTAGGTGAGTCTTTTCCCTTCTAGTCACTTTCAATTGTTTACAACTATTGTGCATGTTATTTCCATCTAGTATTGCTCGGATGCAATTTAGATTTTAGGGCTACCCACTACTTATCTGCTTCACTGGGTCATAGGTTCCATCAAACATTCTGAGGATGAGTTAATTTTGAGTCCATACCCTAGGCTTGAATGATCTCCCTCACCTAGTTCAACATATTAGCTAGTAGGTGTTTTGTGTTATCCACCTTTAACAAGCATGGGTCTTTGTGTATGTTGTGATACTCCCTCCAAATCATATAGATGGTGCATATGGAAACCGTTTTCCATAGTATGATATCTTGTTGTAGTTGATCCATCAAGGTTATATCCCATTCAAATAGGTCCTTGCTGTTACTGGGAATTCTAAATGCGCCTATATAATGTTTGACCTGATTCCAGAATACTTTAGAGTATTAACAATTATAGAATATATGATCCATAGTCTCTGATCATTCCTTTTCATGCTCTGTGCGAGAATTTCTCAATTATCAGCTTGGTGGGATCAAATTAAGCCATATATAGAATACGAGATAAAAGCTGTACAACGTCATGGTAAGCATACTCTAAGGGTGACTTGCTGAAGAAATGGATAAAGAAAGTTCGAACTTGTAATAAGAAATCATAAAGTACAGACTTACACGGTGCAAATAAGAAATTACAAGACACAAGCCTGAGGGTTGTTGTAATAAAATCTAAACGTCCTTGACCACAAGATCACCATTCACGAACTCTCTGTAAGCAGCAACAGGCCATGAAAAGCCTCTGAAGATCAAACTGGAAGCCAAAGGAACATCGATGATAATCTCCTTCATGGCAGGCTTCTTCTCACCACTAATAGCAATCAGATAACTTCGACCAACCCACCCGATCCAACCAGCAATGTACAAGAACAAAATCCCAGGAGTGATGAACTCACCCCAATGCTTCTGGTCGCCACTAACAATCAGGTGAGGAAGCCCGTCAGACCCACAAAGCAAACCCTGTTTGCCGTAGTTATCGAACCTGCGTTTGGTCTTCTCTATGGTGGCTTTGATGGCGAGTGCCGGAGCGCTGTCAGGTTCATAGAGCTTCAAGGAAGATTCAAGCTTTTTTATCTGCTGTTTTTCACGTTTGGCGAACTGTTTAGACTCCTTGCACGGGGTCAGGCCGGAGATGTCCGCGACGGCAGGGAGTGGCGCGGAGAGTAGGATGGAGGAAAGGGCCAGAGCGGCAGAGAAAGCTTGGAGTGGTGGCGACCCAGAAGAGGGTTTGTCTTGAGATGCTGAGCACACAACAACAGACTTTGTCTTCGTTGGTGTCAAGTGAGAGCCAAGTTTTGGCTTCAACAATGGATTTGAGAGATTAGTTGGTACTGTAAGAGACATCTTTTTTCCTTTTTTTCTCTTCTTTAGATTCTAAAAAACAGATTTGAAAAGAAGAGAAGAGCGGAGAAGTGAAGGAGATAAGAGGACAGAGGGCTTTTAGATTCTGGGAAGGAAAGACTAGTGGCTGACATGGGAGTGGCTGCTGGATAATGTGAGCAATGACGAGGCTGAGGTGGATGCTTGCTATTGGCTGGGATGTATTTGGACATAGGTTCTATCTTCGAACAAAGGAAAGGTATGGATAAGAGATTAAGTAGATTTTATGTACCACACTTGGTGTATACCAAAGTCACCGGGTTTTAAGACCTTAACTTAGCGACCTACTATTGTTTTACACCTTTGGAGCTATGAACCAACAGTAGCTTCGTGATAGAACATATAAAAGGAACTAGGAAAAAAAAAAACAAAGGAACTAGGAGAATTAGGATAACAACAGAAACAAGGGTATGCTTCAAGGGATTTCAGTATTTTTGCCGCTAATTATGTTTCAAAACAAGAGCTTGTTGCCCTAGCCCATCAGATCAAAAGGATCAGGAAATCAGGAAAACGGAACAAAATCCTCATACTCAGGAACATGTAACCACTTCCCTTAAAGAAAAGCATAAAAGAGATGGAAAAGTCTGGATTTGCTACGATAATATAATCAAATTCATATCCAAGCTAATATATTGCATCAAATGGAATTTCTAGGCCAAAGCACCAAACTCATCGAGTACAGAATCACTTCCTCGTCATTTTTTCTTTTTCTTCATTTCCATTTTTTAATAATGTCAAATTACAACATTCAGACCAATACAGAATCCAACATTCGGGTCAATCAAGTCTCCAGCATTTGAGGTCGTCCCCTTATCAGCAAAGGGTTATGCTTAGATATTTTCCTCACAAATGGTTCTCTTGCCCATATCTTCTATGTTCCCTATCACCATAGCCACTTTTAACCATCTTGTGCCCATCTTCTATGCTGTCGCGATTGTGATTTGGCTTAGAACCATGGCGCTTTTTTCCATCCGACTGCCTGTCAGCCCGGCTGTCAGCTTTTCTTTTATGGTTATGCAACATAGGAGAAGTATCATCTAACATTTCCCCTTCTTCTGCATTCCCAGCTTCCAATCCTCCTGAAGATTGCCCTCTCATGCCAACTAGGTTTCCATCTTCAATGTCCTCCTCAACCTTACCATCATCTGAATGTTCACCTTTTAACCAACTCTGCCTTCTTTCCCTTTTAATTTTCTCATCTTCAGCCGCCAATTCAACACCATCTTCGAGCTCCCTCTCAATGAGATCATCTTCATCCATCATGTCCCTTTTCCGGGGCATTTCTCCACGAGATTGTCTTCGTTTCTCAAGTGCTGCCTTTACTTTGTCCTTATCAATCATCTTAATCACTTCTTTAGGTGATTGACCAACTGGACCCTCCCGAAGACCCAAGTGACGACTCACCATAGTACTGGACTTGCGTGATGGAGCTTCATCATGTCTGACTTGGTCTTCTGTTACATTTTGCTCTGATCCGGACCTGGATTTATTTGGAATATCTTTCATGTTTTCCTTGTTTGAGACATGATCATGCAACCGGTTGTCTACATTCAATTTGCGATCAGTACCTCTTTCTGCACTCCCATTAACCTTATTTTGATCTAGGGTAGCCCTTGGTAACACTTCTCGTTCTGATTCATGTTCTTCATTCACAGATGAAGCTTTAGCTGGCACACCTGACCCACCTCCAGCACTTCCTTCTACTTCACTCCCTTGAGAAGGAAGCACTCTGTTTTGCTCGTATAATTCTAACATCTGATTGCTTACCTCTGCAAGAATAAATTCAACGTGAGTAATTTATTGAATCTATGCTAACAAATCAAAGACTAAAGCAACAAACAATCTATGACTAGAAGAGCCCCTAACATAGAACCTGGAACCCTAACTACGAATTGCAAAGTCCTGATATCAGATGATCATGCCAATCCCTACCATATATTTATCTAATTGCTATAAATAGTAATGGTGTGAAGAAAACTGCAATACTTGTAGCGCCAAAATCAATTCCAGCAAAAATTAGCAAGTCTATATGGTGTCTCTTAGTGCCAAAGGGACTATACAAAGATTGTCCCATTGACTCCTTTTATATCAATCTTATGAATATATTAAAGGGAGGACACCGACCCTCCAGTTGGCGTGGGGTGACATCAAATTCTTGCCACCAGACCTTTTCACCATCTGATGGAAGCTTCACTTTGAGGAACTTGGCAGCAAGGAAAATGGCACCTGCCGCAATGTGATGGGGCTTAAATTGCAGGCAGAGTGAAGTCCTCAGCCTGCACGCCACTTTTGAGCGTGTGAAGAAAAGAACACTAGGAACAGAAACCAGTAAACTAGAATTTGATAACGAGCTTGGCATGAAAGAAAACTAAGCATACCCATCATTCACAAAATTCCATGCAACTTGAGCAAGGGCATTTTGGGCAACCTTGAATTTCTTTATCGCATCAACAAGAGGCTTATAGGGGTGATGAACATTAAGATCAAAACCCAAAGTCGCAAGTACAACCCGTTCACCAAGTAAAATAAGCTCCTTCTGTTGTTCATACACTTCCTGCATAGTAACATAACCACGTTAGCAAGCCTCAAGACTCTGGATTTGCACAAAGAAACGAAAGAGAGGAAGTGAAAGAAATTTTAAAAACATAAATCTCAGTTGAAAAGAACTTCCAAGGATATTCCATCTCTTAAAGGACATACTTTGACGAGGAAGGGATAGATTCAGAAACAGGAAAAAAAGATCTTTCAGTAGCCAGCAAAGCATTTTCTCCCTGGTATCGTGTTTTGTTTACTGTCATTCAGCAGGTAAAATTATCTAAATCTTCAGAAAGAGATGGGGTCTCAAACCATAATCCATACGACAAAAGAATGTAAGTGGTTATACTCAAAAAGAGTATCACAGAGGAGTTATCAGGCCAAAAATGCATGTCTTCTAGGGAAGTATTGGGACAAAGAGAAGAGGTAGTAACAACTCAAATTGTAGGTATCAAATCAAGGTGTGTATAATATATTTGCACAGACCCAAATTATCCTGGGGAAAGAGTAAATAAACTGCAGTTGCAACTCAAACTTTGTAAGTATGAGAATGAGAAAACAAAAAGAAATATCTGCTATCATGAATAGTAAAAAGAACACCTTTTGTTTGATCCTCTGAGCTGCAGTCGGATCCTTTTTGTGTATTATTTCATATGAGACAAGAATAACATCCTTTAATGGGCGAGGAGTCTCTTCCACCTTACCAGCAAGAAACATACATAATGTTGCTATAGTCTGCAAAGTAAACAATTACGAAAATATTAAGCTACAATGCAGACTACAAGGACAAACAACATAGATGAGCAAGAGTTAAGACAGCAAGCTAGTCCTTTTAAATGAAATAATACCCCAGAAAACAACAAAAGGTGTCCAACAATGACTCATTAGGCAATCACATTTGCTGTCTTTCCAAGAGAATCCACATTACTTAAAAATTATGAGCAATTGTAATTCCTCTGGCATGCGAGAAAATTTATCTTCACATAGTAAATGACATATACTACTGCACTTGACTTATATGCAATTATGCATACTTACTATCAGCCACGCATTGAGTACATACGTATTGTTGATCAATTGGTGGACTAAGAACAGAATCAGATGGACAAAAGGCAAAAAATTAGATGGTGAATATTCGTCCTATCTTACCCGTCTATCATTCTTTGCATGTGATTGGCGAATGAAGAACCGATGACAAAATACAATTGCTGTGGCTATAGTTATCTGTGGTCTGCATAAATAGAAAAACCAAAAATAAAAGGGGGGGAGAGGTGTCATGTTGTAGTATATTTATGGGAAACTAATGCAAGCTCATAAATTGCCTGATAAAAGGGCACACAGAGTCTGCTTCTCTATTTTGATAAAGAAAACTTTGATTATGACCCATATTGTGGACATCATACTATGGATATAGCACAAAAGCTTTAGTAGCATACAACCTCAAAATCTAGTCTTAATCAACTAAAATAAGCTCTTTCCCACACAATCATCATTTTTTTTACAACTTTCAGATGCATGCACATTCAAACAAAAGACCTTCAGAAACTACAAATGAAATATCAACCAATCGGCAGTTATGAGTGTTACAGTGAACATAATGCAGAACTGATCATTTACTAGTTGTATAGACATGACATATTTTGCGGTATATATTATGTAAGTTGTTAGCGCCAATGACAATAATAACACTAAGCCTAGGATATGGAGAGTGTATTCACGTAGAAAGAAAGAGGGGGCTGTGGGGAATGAAGAGAATGATGTCAGAGTTAGTTAGAATGGGGGGCTGATGGGGCACTAGGGAATAACCGAATGTACTAGGGGCAGCTAGGAGAAAAGGAGGGCAGAAGAGAGAGAGGGGGCATTCAGAAAGAAAGGAGTGTGAAGTGTGATTTTAGACACAGAGAGACTTATTTCTCTCCCTGAGGAGCAACTCTTGCTCTGGTATAGGAAGTGATCCTCGGATTCACTTGAAATATCAGTGTTTATCACTGATTACTATCAATAATATACTAAGTTCTAGCCTATTAAGCTAGAGTATCCTAACATTGGTCCGACCTGCCGGATTATACGAGAGGGAAGGATCAGTTTTTGGAGGACTTTAACAAACACAAACATATTCAGAGTAACTCACCTTGATGCCACCTAAGATGTCCGATAGAGTAGAAGTGTTGGAATCCCGTATGGCAAACTTGGAGGCTGGGGTGGAAGAACTTCAGTCATCCATGTGACTGGCAATGGGAGAAATGCAGCGAGCTTTGCTGCTGGAAATGAGTAAAATGCTGGGTAAGAGGCCTGAGGAAGGACAGGGGAGTGGCGATGCATCAGGAAGAGGGCCTAATGCTTCGGGAGAAAGGAACCCAGGCCCTGGGCAATCACATCCGATGGAGCACTCCTATGATACTATGGAAGAGTATAGGATGTCTATCCGCAAGGTGGAGTTACCCATGTTTGATGGGACTGATCCTGTAGGGTGGATCACGAGAGCTGAAGTATATTTTGAAGTTCATAATACTTCAGACCCGATAAAGATGAAACTAGCTCTGTTGAGCATGGAAGGTTCTACCATATATTGGTTTAACCTTCTTCGGGAGACAGAAGAAGAGCTGGACTGGGAAGGGTTTAAACGAGCCCTTATCGATCGTTATAGGGGAAGAAGGTTTGATAATCCTTTCGAGGAGCTGTCGGACTTGAAGCAGACTGATTCGGTGGAGGAATATATTGCGGCTTTCGAATTTATTTTGTCACAAGTAGGTCGACTACCGGAGGAGCAGTTCATGAGGTATTTCATGAGTAGTTTAAGGGCTGACATCCGAAGGAGGGTACGTACGTTTGGACCTATCAATAGGTACCAAATGATGAAGATAGCAAGGGCGGTGAAGGATGAGGTGAATGGCGAGCTCGGGGGTGTCGAAGGCGCAGGTCCACGCATGCACATGTGGTCTCCGCACCGAAGGAACCCTTTTAGGGGTAATTTCCGGGTCAACCCAACCCATCGTGACCCGGAACCTCCAAACCCGACGGGTCGTGGAAGGTTTGAGAGTGGCGTGGGGACTGGGAGACATCGCGACTTCACTAGGGCTCCACCCGAGCCCCTAGCGCAACTCCGGATGATCGCCCCTCCCACGGCGACAGCCACCAGTCGATCCGACGGAGATAGGAGGGGACTGATGGAGAGAAATAAAGGGGTGCGCCATTTGTCCTACCAAGAACTCATGGATCAAAAAACAAAAGGCTTGTGTTTCAGATGTGGGGAGAGGTTCCACCCTCTTCACCAGTGTGCTGAAAAACAGCTGAGGTTGTTAATCTTGGATGACACTAAAACTTTGGATGAAAATGGAGAAATTATAGCCTTAGAAGCAGAAGTTGAAGAGGAGACTGATATAGCTTTGGAATGCAGAACAATGGAGTTGTTTGGAGTGAATGGAGCACTTTTACCAGAGAATAAGACTATGCGTTTGGCCCGAAGGTTACGGGGAATACCAATTGTTATTTTAGTGGATAGTGAAGCCAGCCATAACTTCATCTCTACTGAGTTGGTGAATGGGTTGGGACTGACCGTAGGGACAAGCAAGGCATTGGGAACCAGACTTGGAAATGGCCATCGGGTGACTACTCAAGGGAAGTGTTTGGAAATTCCTATTCGGGTGGGAGACTTAGAGTGGAAGATTGATGCGTGTGTCTTAGATTTAGAATGAATGGATGTGATCTTAGGGGTTGCTTGGTTACAAACATTAGGAAGGGTCCTAATGGATTGGAAGGAGATGACGATGCAATTCCAACATGAGGGACAAAAGGTACAACTTGGTGGCAAGGTAGGGCTTCTGATCACACCAAGGAGAGGCAGTGGGTACCACGAAGATTCAGTGTGTTGGCAGGGTCACCTTCCTATCTTGGGTGGGAGTTTCCTATCTGTTAAAGGAAGAGCTATAGGAAAGGAGCAACAGATTCAGCTCATCAGACAAGAGGAAGGGGAGCTGAATCAGTTGTTGAATAAATTTCAGGAACCTGAAAGTGTGCTGACCAGCAGAACAGTAGCTACATTTGGGAACGCAATACCGCAAGGGTTGGTCAAATTGAAGGGCCAGATGTTGGAACAAGCTACATGGGAGGATGAATTTGTGATTCGGAGCCAATTTCCTCATTTCAGCCTTGGGGACAAGGCTGCTCTTCTAGGAGGGGGCAATGTTAGGGCCAATGACAAGAATAACACTAAGCCTAGGATAGGGAGAGTGTATTCATGTAGAAAGAAAGAGGGGGCTGTGGGGAATGAAGAGAATGATGTCAGAGTTAGTTAGAATGGGGAGCTGATGGGGCACTAGGGAATAACCGAATGTACTAGGGGCAGCTAGGATAAAAAGGAGGGCAGAAGAGAGAGAGGGGGCACTGAGAAGAAAGGAGTGAAAAGTGTGAACTTAGACAGAGAGAGACTTATTTCTCTCCCTGAGGAGCAACTCTTGCTCTGGAATAGAAGTGATCCCCGGATTCACTTGTAATATCAGTGTTTATCACTGATTACTATCAATAACATACAGATTTCTAGCCTATTAAGCTAGAGATACCTAACATTTTTGGTTTACTGACTATGATTTAAAAAGCTAAAATCTGAATCTAGGACGAGAAAGGCAATATACTTTGGTGCTTCGATGCTCCATTTTCCTTGTTCCCATCCATTCCTCTCAATGCTTTAAATTCACGGACAGGATAAGACTTGCCAACCAATATGGAAATTCTCTAAGTACAATAAGTTCATATATTTACTGGATAGAAGCAGTCAATATAAAATAATGTTACAGCACTTCTAGCACAAACATCAGCCAGAATAGTCATAAAACAATTAAAAGTAACCAAACAGCAAATTGGTCGCAGCATTAAGTGACACAGTTAGCTTCTGATGGAGAGAATCTAGTCTTCTACCTTGAAAAAATATATACAAGGACAAAGAACACGGAAATCCCAAGTCACTTAACAGTAATGCCAAGTTCACCAATATGTGCTTCTAACGGAGTACATCAAGAAAGTCTCAAATTGGAAACCCTAAAACATAGAATTAACCAAATGAAACCAAACACATCAATTACAGGAAAAACTTTTACCGTAATTCCAAAAAAGAAGCGACTTCACCGAAAAAGGAGATAGAGTTGAAATTCAAAGTGGGAATTTTCGGAATACCTCGGCTAGCTCATTTCCTTGAGCTTGAAACGATTGAGCGAGTTTTCCGTAGGAGTCTGAAGAAATTACAGCTTCGGCTCTGAAACTCTCTTGCTTGTCATCTCTATCACCGTTAACCTTCTTGTCACTGTGGTTGTAGTCATGTTGCGAATCTTCTGGATCTTGTTGATCAAAAGGAAGATTTGGGTACTTGGATATGATTACCAAAGGTCGCTTCTTGGTGTCTTTCTTCCATGTTACCTTCATCTTTTTCACAGAGTTGCAGACGGATACGACGCTCACTGTCACTGTGGCTGAGCACCAGCTTCTCCTTCTGACTGTCAAACTTGTATTCCATTCTGTGGGCTTAGTCCATAAGGTGAGCCCAATTGTCTATTAACTTAATTTTTGTAGGCAATATTTATGCATTTTTTTAGTTGTGAAAATGAAATATTTAAATTAGGAAAAAATCGAATTAATCCTTGAAATTTTACTTTAGTTACACATTAAATCTCAAACTTTTATCTTTATTAAATTAATTTCAAAATTCGTTAAAATTTATCTTGAAACCTTTTTTTGTTGACATAATTAATTTAAACTCCATATTCTTGTCATTATAATTGCGTGATAACTTTTAGCGATTATAAAACTTTTAAAATTTTAAAACTTTTAAAACACAGAAGCATTAAGAATCTAATTTGGTAGAATTGTTAAAGTAAGGGAATAAAATCAGTTTATAGGAAGATTTGGCTTGGTAGCGATGAAATTGGAATTTTTCTACAGTGAAGGTGAATGAAGGGGGGTTTCACCGTAGGGAAACCAATGTTGGCCGTAACAAAGTTTGCTCGAGAAGAAATAGTAAAAGGTGGCAAAGACATGGAAAAGGTGAAAAAAATGCTATGCAATTTCAAATTCACCTCAAAAGCCAAGTTCACAACTTTAAAGATAACACACAAATAACCTGTTTAAAAGCACCTAAGTGGCCAAAAATGATGCATGAAGAAGCCTTTGAAATAGAAATTCCTCCCCCACAGTTAAACATAATATTGCCCTTAATGTTGAAACAATCAAAACACAATCGTGTAATGCATATAAATAGAGAGTAACTGGAAGACAAAGCATAGGTGGGCAAGCAAAATATAATGAGAATTAGGGAAACAACAGGGCCATAAGTAGCTAATGAAATAAATCAGATCATTTAGAATAGGCTAGTATAGTACATGGAAAATAAGATCAAAAAAGTTAACTAAGTATCCAATAGATTCAAGACTGAATACATAAAGACAAAAGGATAAAAGAATAATACAAAAAATAAAAAGACTCAAGACTAGTCTGCAGGATGATTAACGTCAGACCCAGATGGGCCTACTCCATACGTGCCCACCCTAAATGTGCCAACACCGCTCATCGATTCATCCTCATCAAAGGGAAATTAGAATTGTAAACGTTCAACCATCAAAGCATCAATGCGATAACAATAACACCTATCCTTCTCATACATAACTCAGAGTTGGTAGAGTTCAACAGAAAGTCCATCGATCTTACCAGCAAGGGTCTCTAATTTGACAAGCTTAGGGACTTCCTAAGCTGGCTAATCTTCCTCCGCTGGGACACCAGCTGTTGGGGCTGGACCAACATCATTAATAGGTAAGGGAGGTGGTGGTGGTGTAAGTTTTAGGTGGTTGTACCTAAAGAGTGGGGTTGGGTCAAAATAGTTGTTGTTATCCAACTCAAAGACAATATGGGAGTGGAAAATGTCAAAGATAAGGTGAGGGAAGACTATGGCATTCGTGAGTTTGGGTGTATTGATGGAGTTATGAAGGGCAGAGATGATAGCATTAGCTATGTTGACCGGACGGTGGGTCATCAAGAGGTAAATGTATAGGGCTTGGTGCTTAGTGACGTTAGCTAGGTGGAGGGTGGGAACGATGTTGTTATAGGCCAAGTGCAGCCAAGGACAAGCCTCTGTCCGCAACTCAGAGTGTTTAAGGTAGTGTTCGGCGCTACGTGATTGATGCCAGTCAGTGCCCTCTTGATAGAGGGTGCATGCAACATCGGCCATAAGGTAGTTATAGATTAATTGGTCGTGATGGCAGCGCCGACATGGGGGAAGTTCATAATGTCGGCAACTATTGCCAATAGTGAAGGCATATGGCCCCTTAATACCATAGAAGTCAATGTCAAGGTGATTATGGAATTGGGCGTAGGTATAAAAATGGCGAACAAACTTCTCATTACCTAGTTTATGCGGATAAACTAAACCAATTAATTGGGACGCATGGAGTTGCTGGATAAAAGGGATGTTTGGGGGTGAGAGGAAAATGTCGCTCTTTAATGATAGGTCTAACATTGATTTTTTCATACAATTCCTCAAAGGTAAAGTTTTCAGCAGGGGTCAAACTCACTAGGACTTTTATGGTTTTTGGTTTGAGGCATTTTCCTGCAGAGGGAACACACAGATAAACAAACAAAGAAAACAAACAAAATAAACCAAAATTCATATAGTTAGTCATGATGAAACTTTCGTTCGCTGCAGCAAACTCATTCCTTCGCAACAACAAAACCATTCCTTCTCTGTGGCAAAACCCTCGAATCAAATAAAGAAATACTTACAGAGGAAATGGAAAAGAAGAGAAGATGGTGATACTTATAGAGAGGAGGAAGAAATCTACATAGAGAGAGTGTTGAGAAGCAAAGGGGTTAGAAGTGGGAGACAAAATGAGAAGGAAAAGAGATTATTAGATGGAAGAGGACAAGAGAGAGACGTGGCAGGTGCCAAAATTATGTTTAAATGAATAAGGAGAGTCAGAAGGGTGATCAACTGGTTTGTCTTGGGTTATCCCTTGGAAACCAAATCAAACACTTTAATTCCAAGGATTGCAATATAGAGTGTAACCTCGGGTCATCTCACTTAATCGGAACCTAGTGTAAATGATCTAAGCTAGCCTAATTATCATGAAATGCAAACTAAACTGGTTAAGAGTGGGGTTTTGGATTTTTGATAAAACTAATTAAATTGAACTAAATGAAAGAAAAGTCTATAAAAAGGTATTTTTGGATTTTTTTAGGAAATAAGATTTGAAAACTCAAACGATGATCAAATATGATAAAATCCTCTTGAAAACGAGCTTTGGCTATCATAATTCAAAACAAATCTTTTTGGGAGCGAAAGTCACTAAGTTTTCAAATGATAAACCTTAAAGAACTCTTTAAGTCCAAGGTTTTAATCAATGAACTCCATTTCTTAAAACCTTGTTGAATGCATCTTAGTGTGTGTAATGGGTAAGTTAATGCAAGTGGTCAATTGAGATCAAGCATCATCTCAATATCAAACACAACTAGGCAGATAAAAGAGAATTAACAAAATCACCAAAAAGACATAAATGAGACTTCATATATTAAAGCTCCAAGTTCTACATCAACAGATCCATAACACAATACATTTTTCAATACTTGATTAAACTATAATCAAGAAAATCCAACTACAAAGCATAAATCCTAACTTAGGAGTCTATAATAATGTAGTTAAACATAAATGAACTACCTTTGAAGCCCATTGAACTCAAGCCATTACTACATCTTCAAGAGGAAATCGTGCTTAGCCAAGCATCACTCCTAGAGTACTCAAAACTATGGACACACCGATAGCACCCATGACAGCAGTAGGAGATGAAGACAACGATGAAAAATGAAGTAGATTGATGGATGAAGGGTGAGAGAAAGGTGAGAGGTAGTGTCAGAAATGTCGGCTCTTCTCCCCAAAAAAACTACTCTTAACCTATTTTGGCAGGTTTTTAAACGTTGGGTCGATGGGTCGGGCCACACAGTGAGAGAGCTTTCCAAAAAAATGTTCAAGTTTTCAATGTTTCGTTGCGGCATACTTTTTCGGAAAGGTTTTGCGTGTATTTTGGGTACCTCGTTGCAACGTATGAATTGATCTTCGCCACGACGAACTTTTTCCAAAAGCTCAGCCTAGATTATTCGTGTTTCACCGCGACGACAAGTCTACTTTGCCGCGGTGAACTTTTTCTGGTTCCTTCGCTGTGGCATACGAAGTAATCATTGCTGCGGCAAACTTTTCCTTTAGTGCTTGTCTTCTGTTGACTTCAATTTAGCACATTGACTCCCTTCTTCTTAAGGTTCCTACAATCAACAATAGCAATTTGCAGTTTCAATTGTTCTCAGAAAAATTAAGTAATGCAATTAATACCAATTTGTAACTATTTTTACTATCAAATTGCATAAAATAAAAGTGCACGCCCAAGGGTTAATTTAAGCGTAAAATCAAGAATTAGGAGTCAAAAAGTATAGTAAAGGCCATGAAAGTGTCACCAATTTATATAATAAACTTGGGCTTAATCAACTACCATCCGAGTAAGGCTAATTTCGTGGCTGATGCCTTGAGTCGAAAGACTATCTCAGCATTATCAATTAAGCAGAGTGAATGGGAACTTGTATCTGATGGAGCTTTAATAGCTCAATTGAAAGTAAGGCCTACTTTAAAACAAGAGATTTGTAATGCTCAGAGAGCTAATGATAAGTTACAACAACTTATCTTGGCTACTTAGGATGGTAAATAACTTAATTTTTCTATGAAAGGGGATGATGAATTGTAATATAAAGATCAGTTATGTGTGTAAGCTAATGATGAGCTAAAGAAAAAGTTGTTGTTTGAGGCTCATAATATAGTCTTTACTATGCATCCTAGAGGAAACAAGATGCATCAAGATCTGAAGCAGCATTACTGGTGGTCAGGTATGAAACGGGATGTTATGGATTATGTAGCTAATGTCTGACATGTCAGCAAGTTAAAGCTGAGCACCAAGTTCCATCAGGTTTGTTACATATTATTTCTATTCCTCAATGGAAATGGGATAACATTACTATAGACTTTGTCACTAGACTTCCACTCACTCAAAGAAAACATGATGATGTATGGGTGATTGTGGATAAATTTACCAAATCTGCTCACTTTCTACCCATTCGTCCTAACTATTATTTGAATAGGCTTGCAGACCCATATATGAATGAGATAGTGAGACCATATGGAGTATCGTGATCCTTAATTTACTTCGAGATTATGGAAAAGTTTGCAAAAGGCTTTGGGTACTCAAGTTAAGTTCATTACTACTTTTTATCCGCAGACAGATGGACAATCTGAATGGGTTATATAGATACTAGAATATATGCTTTACGGTTGTGTGTTAGAGTTTTTAGGGAATTAAGATAATTATCTAACACTGATGGAGTTTGCTTACAATAACAGTTATCAGACAAGCATTGGCATGACGCCTTATGAAGCGTTGTATAGCAGAAGGTGTAAAACTCTTGTATGTTGGATTGAATTGAGTGAAAACAAGATTATCGGGCCTAATATTGTGAAAGATACTGAAGAAAAGGTTTAGATTATTCAACATAGGTTGAAAACTGCCAGTGGTAGGCAATATTCTTATGCTGATCTAAAAAGGAGAGATACTAAATATTAAGTAGGCGATAAAGTGTTCTTGAAAGTGTCATTATGGAAGAATATATTTCAATTTGGTAAGAAAGGTAAACTTAGTCCACCATACGTTGGTCCTTATAAAGTTCTTAAAAAAGTCAGACCAATAGCTTATAGTTAGCTCTTCTTGACGAATTGACCAAGTTACATGATGTGATGCTAAAAAGATATCGATATGATGTTACACATAAGATTCCTATGCAAAAAATTTAAGGACAATCAGATTTGTCTTAAGAAGAAGGGGAATTTTTATATTAGCCAAAGAAGTTAAACAACTTAGGAACAAGTCGGTACCTTTGGTAAAAGTACACTAGCAACACCATGGACTTAAGCAAGCAACATGAGAACCAAAAGAAACCATGAAAGCTCAGTCTCCGCAACTATTTGGATCAAATAAAATTTTGAGGACGAAATTTCTTAAGGGGGAAGAATTATAACGTCCCATATTAGGGGTTAGAATATTGAGGAATTAGCAGTGCATATTATGCTTTGCATATTTGAGTATTCACTTATATATGTGTATGTATTTTTGCCACATACAAATAATTGTACATGCATTTATTGACATTTCCAAGTATAATTGATTTTAGAATTTTCATTAAAATGAGAATTGTGGTTTTTAGGTGTCGAAATTTTACTTGGAGATTATTATGATTATTTCAAAATTTTTGGTAAATTTTAGAAAATTTATGAAAATTTGGAGTATTTTGGATTTTTGACCTAAGAAAAATACATGATTATGTGGCAAATGGGAGAGTGACATGTGGCAGCTTGCATGAAGGACAAATGCGAGTCATGCATGGAGCCATGTGTCACTATGATAACAACACAAGTAAGTACATGTGTTAGAAGGCAAAATCACTTAAGCTTGTTGTTCTTTGGATTATGCGATGTTCATCGAAAAGTTACTGAACCTTCATCACCGAAATACTACTTTTGATTCTTATATCAATATTATATTTTGCAACACAAATAATTTAGTCCAGCTGTTAGTTTGCTTCTCTCTAGTCTTGTTTTTTCAGCCATCACCGAAACCTCATTGTTGGAGATATTTTTCTGGAAAACAAGTGAAGTTTTAAATTTTTGGGTTTTGTGAATGTGTTTGATGATGTTTGAATGATTGAAAATGAAATTTGTGCATGACGTGTATAAGATGGGTAGCTTCAATGGTGTTCATAATGGGTTAACTGAGAAATTAGTAAAGCGAATAGTACCAGAAATAGAACAAATGCAGAAACTTGAAATTGTGTGGATGAATATATGGATTTTAATGTTTAAGATTAAATCTTAGATTTTTTATTTATTTTGTGATGTTGAGCTAAAATGGAAGTGGAAGAAGTGGTTTAAGTGCCTGTTTGGATGGGCTTCTATCATTAGAGCTTTTGTCAGTAGAGCTTTTATCAGTAGAGCTTTTCTGAGAAGAGCTTTTCTAAGAAGCTAGTTGACTGTTAATTTAAAAAACAACTTTTTAAAAAGATCTT
>JANZLK020000214.1:710831-721515 GCA_026937615.2 Erythroxylum glaucum
TTCCTTCAACCTTTCATTCTTCCTACATGTTTTCACCCATTTTTCGTACATTAATTCGTAAGCCTCGTAAATGTTCTGATAATTAAAGGATCTGGGTCTCATAATATTATATAAATTTAGTAAAAAGTATAAATTCTTAAAAATAATTTGTTATTAGTTTTTAATTTTGTTGTAGCACTCGTTGTAAGTAACCTTAACCTGACGAATAGCCTTTTATGTCCAAATTAAAAGGATCGAGCGGTGTCCTAACAGGGGTTTAGACCAAACTCGGCAATTTATCCTGTAGTGACCTAGATTCTTCTCGTGTTGCGAAACCTATCATTCCTCCACTGCCATGGCGTTCTGAAATGATTAGAAGAGAACGGGTGTAATGGTAGGAGTAGGCGAAGGACTCAGACTAGTAGGCTAGAAGAACTTAAAAGTAGTAAAAGTATGGAACAAAGCCAGAGGTCAATAGCGGCCGCTGCTGCTTCTTGTGGTTACCAGTTCCAACCCGCTCGTCCCGCCATTATCGATCTCTTTAACCTCTATTTGGGTGTAATTTACTCCTGTTACTAGTTCACTTTGCATCTCTTTGTCCGCTTTGTGATAGTTAATTCACTTTCTCTCTCTTTTTTTCTAGCAGAGAAGCAACCGCCAGAAACCGGATGATTCTATTCGTGAACAACCGTTAGTCTCTCTCTCTCTCTCTCTCTTAGTGTGTGTGTTTTCATGTTTTTGCGTGCTTTTTTTTTTTTTTTTGCTTTTATCATTGTTGCTGGGCTAATTTCCAATTTTCTCTACAGCAACAAGACACAAAAGCGTGTACTTGCACCTAACACAGACCTTCCTCCTCGAAATGACCAATTTCTTTCGGATTTCGAGCAACTCCAGTCCCAGTTTCCGGTTGGTTTCCTTGTTAAAAAACCCCCAGCTCCACTTGCTGTTTTTTTCCTCAAAAATTTTGTTTTATGCTCAAAAAAGAATTAAAATTTGCTTTCCATTGAACTGTGGTACACAGGACCAAGAACAAGTGCGTGCTGTCACAGAATCTGTTCTCATATCTCTGGTGGTGCAGTGTAGTAATCATGGTCCACGAGCGGAGTTCCTGCTCTTTGCTTTACGGAGCTTATGTGGTATAGGATACATTAACTGGGATACTTTCTTACCAAGTCTTCTTGCGTCCATATCCTCTGCAGAAATGTCTGTTGGTCAGGCTTCTCAAGCAATGCCTGTTGTTTCCTCCACCAGTCTATCGCAAATTCCTTCTTCGAGTGTGATGCCCAATTCATCCCATTTACAGACTTCAAATCCAACTTCTCCATTGCCTTCAGTTCCTGGTTTTGGTTCCCCTGCTCAATCAGCAATTGAACCATCATCTTCTGCATCTATGTCCCCTGTAAAGTTGTCTGATATTTCTGGTAATGTTCAACAGTCTGCAACAAGGACCAATTCATTGGCAAGGGATAGTGCCATTAGTAGTCTACGGCAGCTATGCTGCAAGATAATTTTGACTGGTCTTGAATCTAATTTGAAGCCTGTGACACATGCTGATGTTTTCTACCATATGTTGAATTGGTTGGTTAACTGGGATCAAAGACAACATAGTGTTGATGAACCCAATAATGTGAAAGGCTTGAGACCTGACAAGGCTCTAGTTGAATGGCTGCACAGTTGCTTGGATGTAATTAGACTTTTAGTCAACGAGGAAAAGTGTCGGGTGCCCTTTTATGAGTTATTGCGTAGTGGGCTGCAGTTTATAGAGAACATACCAGATGATGAAGCTTTGTTTATGCTTATTTTGGAGATCCACAGGAGACGAGATATGATGGCTATGCATATGTTGATGTTAGATCAACACCTTCATTGCCCCACTTTTGGTACTCATAGGATTTTGACACAAACAATTCCTAATATTTCAGTTGAAGCAGTTGCAAACCCTCGCCTTTCACCTATTACCTATCCTAGTGTATTAGGTGAACCGTTGCATGGAGAGGTGATGACTTTTCTGAGAACTCCTTGTGGAATTTGTGAAATTGATGCTCCATTCTAATGTACAAATTTGATTCTTGATGGTATTATCATTTGATAAACATCCGTCTCATGGCACTTCATTGATATTTCTTCCCTTTCTTCAAATTGATTTATTTCTAGCCTATGTTTAGAAAAAAATTGTTGATGACAAATGATAATTAGGAAAAAAATTTGAAACTTGGCCAATGTATGTTTTTGACGTGATGGAGTAAATAGCAAACCTACAAGGCTACTTTGTGCTTGACAATCCATGCAATTTTTTGCACCATGGAGCTTGATTTTTTTGAGGATTTTTATTTATTTATGTAAATAATGCCTCTTACATTTAATAAGAAGGTTTTATGCTTCACATGACATGTCACATGCATTGTCTAGTGGTGTTCAAGGCATTTCTTTTACTTGGCTAGGATCTTGCAAATTCCATCCAAAGGGGAAGTTTGGACTGGGAAAGAGCTTTACGTTGCATTAGGCATGCTCTTCGGTCTACTCCATCTCCTGATTGGTGGAAGCGTGTGCTCCTTGTCGCTCCTTCTTATAAGAATCCTACTCATGGGCCTACTCCCGGTGCTGTTTTCACTTCAAGTATGATTTGTGAGGCAACTATTGATAGAATAGTTGAGCTTTTGAAGTTAACAAATTCAGGTGCATTACTGCTCTCTTCGATATTGTTCTCACGTTTATTGTATCTCTTAAGAGCATCAAATTTTTCTAAAAATGTTTCCTTCTATTCTATCCCCTAGTAAATGTTCAAGTTGTTGCATTCAAAAGACTTATTCTCTTGCATGTTACTTTTTCTTAACCTGAAAATCTTAGTATTTGAAGATATTTACACATAATGGAGATGGTAGTTGTAATTGTGAGCTATTGTAATAAGCGACAAATATTGGAGTGATGCCTTAATATGTCAGTGAAATGTTGTTGGTCTCCACAGTCAAATTGCAGTGTTTTAATTCCCTTTATTATGTTTTCTCCGTTGTAGGTTTACACTCGATGTTTACGAAATATCTAACTTTCTTTATAGAGTTAAGTGATCCTTAACAAAGTACTTTCCTTTCATGGTTGCAGAAGTTAATTGTTGGCAAGACTGGCTTGTCTTCTCGGACATATTCTTTTTCCTTATGAAAAGTGGGTGCATCGATTTTGTTGATTTTGTGGACAAGCTAGTTTTACGGCTCACAGAGTGTGATCAGCACGTCCTTCGGACTAATCATGTGACTTGGTTACTTGCACAAATTATTCGAGTTGAACTTGTTATTACTGCCTTGAATACAGATTCGAGAAAGGTCAATCATATTTTGTGATTATGTTACATCCTATAGTTTTATCATTTAGAATCTTGTTTCCAATGTTGTTTGTTCTTTGTTTTAATCTATGCTTCACTCTCATTTTGCTCGTTGTTAGTTAACATCTGCCTTGGACATCAGCTATTAGTTTGTTCCCTTTAGTAGTTGTTTATTGATACTTGATTAATTCTTTTAACTTATCTTTGTCAAACTTGTCAATCATAAATCCACTTGCAGGTAGAGACTACAAGAAAGATCTTATCATTCCATAGAGAAGATCGAAGCTCTGATCCTAACAATCCTCAAAGCATCCTTCTTGATTTCATAAGCAGTTGTCAAAATTTACGTATTTGGTCATTGAACACATCAACAAGAGAATACTTGAATAATGAGCAGCTTCAGAAAGGAAAGCAAATAGATGAGTGGTGGAGGCAAGTAAGCAAAGGTAAATTATTTGCAATGCCATTGGACATTTAGCGAAGCTTTATAAAATTCTTTATTAAGTATAGTTGAAAGATGTTCTTGAAGTTCTATTAGATTTGTTGATTTTCCTATGTTTCTACTTCAAATTGTTTGCATAGTGATAATTAGTTACGCACGTAGGTTCTACGAGATGTTCGCATCATGACTCTACTATCACAAGCTAGATAAGATACTTTTCTATAATTTTTCTTTTTAAGTGTTGCGGATCTATTCTAACTGTTGACTAGTTATAGAAGACAATCACAATCTTGTCCATGTAGATGCTACTTAAGTTATAGGAAGAACATATTGGAAAATGCCTTTCCTTTCAACCTTGTCAAGAGCCTCCCACTTTCAACAAGAATAATAGGCTCACACTACAGTTCATTCAATAATGATATCATAATTGGCTTCACTTCCTCTTTTTACTCATTTCTTGTTAACCTTGTGGAGTAGGAATATTATAGTTTTGTGTGAGGATATGATTCCTATAGCCTAGTTAATAATCCTGTTTCTAAAACATCCTTGTATTTAAGAAGCTTGTAGATGAGTTACAAATTCTTTTTCCTAGTTATGATTCATGGAGAAATATTTTGTTTCTAGTGTTACTCAAGTCTTTGTTTAGGTTCCATTAATTTATTGATAGAAACTTATCTTAGTGAGTAAGAGGAAAGAGAGTAGAATGTGAGATCATGTGTTCGAAAAAATTATAGTATGTATCCAACTTTTGTTTTCACTCTTCATAATGGCACAGACCGAAGAGAAAGTAAGGAAAAGGAAATGCCTTTCTTTTCTTTGTTGCTCTTGATTGCCATTTTAGTTACTCAATCTCCACTTGCAGCTTTCTTAAAGAATACATGCTCAAAATGTTGTGAAATATACTGTTCAAAACTAATATAAACTACTTTTTGTATTGTTTAACCAAAGAAGGAAATTTGGATTTAGCATAATTTATTAGTGACATTTTCCTACCATATGCACAAAAAATAGATTGTCAGATAAACTCTTTTTGTTGTTTTGTTGACGCATTGTCCAACACTAACTTCATCCTTCAAATGTTATATCTAGGCATCCTAGGGCAATCTTCATAATTCTTTGCGTGGGTTGACCTCTTGCAATGGTTATCATTGTTTAATTTTGGTTCAGGGGATCGTATGATTGATTACATGAATATGGATGATAGATCAGTTGGAATGTTTTGGGTTGTTTCGTACACCATGGCACAACCAGCTTGTGAAACAGTGATGAACTGGTTATCTTCTGTTGGAGTTTCTGAACTATTGCCAGGAACGAATATTCAGTCAAATGAGAGGTTAATGGTGATGCGGGAAGTAAGCCCGCTACCAATGTCACTATTATCAGGCCTTTCTATGAATATGTGTTTGAAATTGGTCTTCCAAATGGAAGATTCTTTATTTGCAGGGCAGGTATTGTCTTTACTGATATTTATATAATGAAGTCAATGCATTTTCCTTAGCATTTCACTTTAAAGTTGATATGCATTCGTAGACTTTGCAAAGCAATTGATTGTATCTAACCCCTGATTTTCTTGTTTCTCATTGTCCAACACGAAATTCAGTTATGTTCCACACAACAAGATATAACTTCTAGTGAATATATAGCTGTTGATAAAAGTGGAATGTTTATAAACAAAAAATGCCAAATAGCACAAGGCTTTGCCCATTAGACAAATTGTGTAAGAGGATTGATATGACAAAATGGGGAACAATATGATGCTTTCATTCTATAATTTAATTTGGAAGACACATTTGTATTGCTAGGGAAGATGGGTATATATGATGTTAAGTGTTGATGTGATTGTAATTTTGGTGCAGGTTGTCCCTAGTATTGCAATGGTTGAGACATATTGTCGGTTGTTGCTAATTGCACCTCACTCATTGTTTCGTTCGCACTTCAATGTAAGTCTGTTTACTTTCTAATAGATGCTTCTTGAAGCATCCTATTTTTAGGCATTAAATGTATGCCTGTAACAAAACATTAAATGTTTCACTTGCTGATAGGTAAAACTTGAAGTAAGTGCAAGACAATGTACACAACAATTTATGGGCCTCTTTTGATGTACAAGAGGAAGATCCTAAACTAATAGTCCACTCCATATACAATACGTGATGGGTTTTATAGGACTACGAGACCACTTACTTTTCTTTCACATGTTGCACGTTGATATATAGTGAAGTAAAATCATGTTTATATAAAATACTATTACTTTGGCAGCACTTGTGTTAATTAGCCTTTGAAATAATTTAAATTTACATATACTTCCAGGTGAGTTTTTTAAATTCAACACTTGCTCTTTGAACTTGCTTTTTGTAGTCTAACCAGGTTTTGCTAACTCTGCACTTGACCATGGTGAAATGTACACTACACTTATAATTATGCTAATATGTTTTTGGTTGTCTTTGTTCGTGAACATATGCTTTCATGAAGATTCTAAAAACAGTCCTTAAAATTTTCCCTTGCAGCACCTAGCACAGAGATATCCGTCCTTATTGGGCAAGCCTGGGGTAACTCTTTTGGTTCTTGAAATTGTGAACTATCGGTTGCTTCCTCTCTACAGGTGTTCTTCAATTTATGCAATCACTAAAATCAGTGATATTTAAATTGTTTTGTTGAAATTTGAAGAGGCTTAAGACTTCTTAATTTATGCACTGAAGTTATCTCTTTAAGACCTAGTTATCTCTTTAAGACACTACTAGGTTGCATAAAGCTTGTAGCACAACAGGATTTTACTTTGTCCTTGCTTTTGGATGTGGTGCCACATCTTTTTAATTGGAATTTCTTACTATCTATAGTGAGAGTTCCAAAATTTGTTTTCGTAGAATACGAGTTCTAGAAGTTTTTAATCATTTCTTTATTTCCATCCAAGGAAATTTTATATTTTGTGACTTGGCCTTTTGTTTGTTTTCCAGGTATGAAGCGAAGAGCAAAACTCTGATGTATGATGTAACTAAAATAGTGTCTACATTGAAGGGAAAACGTGGAGACCACCGTGTATTTCGATTAGCTGAAAACTTATGCATGAACTTAATTTTGTCACAAAGGGACTTCTTCCCTGTGAAAAGAGAAGCAAAGGTAATTTAAAAGAACCTTATCTTAGCTAAATTGAATTATTAACTTAGTCAAACTAAGATTTTATGAATGTTTAGTCAGGTCCAAGTAAATTCACTGAAAAATTGAATCGTGTAACTATAATCACTTTTTTCGTCATTGTCAAAACATGTTCGATTGAGATTCTGTGGTTGCTTTGTAGGGTCCAAGTGAATTCACTGAAACACTGAATCGTGTGACTATAATCACTTTTGCGATTATTGTCAAAACACGTGGAATTGCTGATGCTGATCACTTGCTTTATGTACAAAGTATGTTAGAACAAATAATGGCAACAAGCCAACATACATGGTCCAAGAAAACTTTATTCTACTTCCCTCCTCTTCTTCGTGATTCCCTCAGCGAGAGGATGGACAAAAGAGGCTTGACTATTCAAGCATGGCAACAGGTTTGTTGTTATGAATATCTTCCATGTTTCACCATTGCCATTTTTTTCATTGCCTTCTATGTTGGTTAGATTTCCTTGGTTCAAATACTAATATGTGGCTAGTTAGTATTTTTCTTTGTGGTGAAATTTACAAAAATGACAATGAATCCAAAAGGTGTTAGGGAACTATGGACAAAATTAGACTTAATGATAGAAGGGTTAGGTTAGCTAGTTTAAACACTTTAGGGTTAGAAATAATAAAGTGACTGTGATTAAACAATAAAAAGAGAATTAAGGTTAAAAATGGCTTTGAAATAAAATTCTACAACCATATTGCTTAATAAGCTACCTCATAACACACCATATACTCTGCCTCTATTATAGAGGACACTATAAGTATTTGTTTGACACTTTTTCATGATATAGCTATTCCAGCCATCATAGAGATGTAGCTTGAAGTGGACTTTTTTCTTTTTTCATCCACACATCTTACATAATTAACGTCACTGACCCAAACTATATCAAGAATATTAGTTTACCGATAAGTCAACATATGATCCTTACTACCCTAAAAATACCTCATGACTTTCTTAGCCACTTTCTAATGGCTAAATCTAGGATCACTTAAGTGTCTTCCTAACACTCTTACAATAAAAGCAATATCAGGGCGTATGCATACTTGAGCATACTTCAGACTGCCTATAAGTGACGCATAAGGAACGACTTTCATTTCATCTCTTTCTTTATCATTGTGTGGACATTGAGCCTTTGAGAATTTGTCACCCTTCATTATTGATGCCTTTCTAGGAGAACAATAATGCATATTAAATCTTTTTAAGATCCAATCAATGTTAGTCTTTGGAGACAATCGAAGAATCACATTAGCTCTATCTCGAAGAATATAAAGTTCAATTACGTAAGAGGCCTCACTAAGATCCTTCATATCAAAATGGCTAAATAATGGTTGTTTTATCTCAAATAATAGATCAGTATCATTAAAAGCAAGTATAATGTCATCAATATATAGTATCTAAAAATGAAACTTCTCTTGCTGAACTTCATATATTACATTGATCAACTGCGTTCTTCTTGAAGCCATTTGCAGTCACAACCATATCAAACTTGAGATATCACTATCTTGATGCTTGGTTTAACCTATAGATAAACTTCATGAGCTTGCAAACCATGTGTTCTTTACCGGTCACAGCCACGAGGGTCTGATACTAAATGTAAATCCAAGCATGCATCTCAAAACACAAGTTCATTTACATGTAAACAAGATATATGTATGATATTCACGTATTTAGCAACGGAAGCAACGTCTCTGATGATTTTGAATCTTCTAGCCTCTTGTTTCGACGATGCGATGGTGTTGAATATTCTGTTTCGTGTATAAGAAGATAGGGAACGTCTGCTCGTGAAAGCATATTCTGACTTTGATACAGACATCGGCTATGTCCAAGTACGACCCGTCTGCTCCTTCATCTAGTTTTGTTCAGAAACTGAATGAGGAATGACATTTGAATAGTCAAAAGTCAGGGGATGGGCCTGTATTACCATAGTCATCCCATTTTCTCGTGGGACATGTAAGTAATTGTTCCTCTGCTGATGTCCCCATCAAGTAGGAAAAGGTCTTGTTATATATTAATGTTAGAGATATCAAAATCCAAAAATAAATTACATATGGGTTCTAAAGTTGATAGAGACCATTACACACGGGTAGGGTTCTTTTCTCATTTATTTGTGTGTGCAAATATTACATAGAAACTCATTGGCAAGTTAAATATACTCTTCCTGATCCTGGTAAATTATGATCGCTGTAGCAGGCAAGTGTACAAGTCAAATAAAGTCATCCATTTGATAATTTCCAATACTATCTTGAACTGTATGTACCAATTATTGCTGCTGATAAGGTCTCCTACCTCTGAAACTAGAGCCATACTCGTAGGTAGATCCAACCAAGTCCCATGGAGAAGTTCAATTTCTGTAGCATTTTTTACTCTTTCTGTCTCCTTCTTTTCTTTCCTCTTCTGCTTCTTTCTTCAGCTTCAAGTCCTACATCCAAGTACTTCATCAACTGTGGGTCTGACTCGAGTTTTAATCTTGATGGCCGGTATTTTGTGGGTGACTTGAATTCTGACGGCAGCTTCTCTGTTGGAAGAAGTAGCCAAGCTATTGAAAACAAGAACCCATCAGCAGACACAGCCCTTCTTTTATATCAAACAGCTAGAATTTTCAGGGGTCAAGCTCCTTACGAGTTCAGGATCAGTACCATTGGCCCATACCTTGTTCGCCTCCATTTCTTTGCATTCAGTTCTGTTGGGACTAATCTTTCTGATGCTTTGTTCAACGTTTCAACTTCGAATTCTTCTTTGTTGTCAAATTTTAGTGTCAGGAACAGCAGCAGTTTGCCAGTGATTAAGGATTTCTATCTCAATATTGGAGTGGGAGCATTACGGATCTATTTCACCCCTGCAGACAAATCATCTTTCGCTTTCATAAATGCAATTGAATTATTTCTCATGGAAGACTTTCCCTGGTATCTTACCTACGCGGAGCCCAATACCAGTGCCACTGGCTGGCAGTCCAACGCTTTACGGAACCTTTACAGGGTAAACGTTGGAGGTTCGGAAATTAATGACAATTTCAGGAGGAATTGGATTGGGGATGATGGTTATCTGATATTGAGAGGTTCTGCAAAAAACTATTCCAATGATGGTGTTGAGTTTCAGGAAGCTAGTGGAATAGAAGATTCTGATAAGTACGGAACAGTTGCTCCTGACCTTGTGTACAAGACCTGCAAAGAAGTGAGTATAGGAACTAATGAATCGAGTTCTTCAATCACAACATGGCGGTTCAGTACAAGAAAGAGCGCTAGGCATGTTTTCCGCCTGCAGTTCTGCAATATTATCCATGACTCACCTCATGAGGTAAATATGTCTCTTTATATTGGTACCAAATTCAAAAGGCCAATCTCCAACCGCGACCCCGGTGTTAAATTATTTTATGATTTTGTGGTCGATTCTGATGATTCTGGGTATACAAACATTAGTATTAGTCCTGACGGTGATTCTGAAATTGCTTTCCTTAATGGACTAGAGATTATGGAGTTTGCGATGGGTACTATTGTCATCGAACCGACAGATGTACACCATTCAAGAAGATTAATTCTCATAGTTGTTTTAGTTATTGTGGGTTTGGCTTTGATTTCCATTTTTGTTCTGCTCTCAATTTTGAGATGGAAGAGAGGGAAAAAGACTACCAAACCTTTGTTTGGTTATGAAGATTTTCCTTATTTGAGGGGGAAGTCCCGCAATTCGACAACTTGGAAAACTAAAAATGTTCCTCTTGTTGCTAATTTGAATCTCAAACTCAAGATGTCTTTTGCGGATATATTGGCTGCGACGCACAACTTTGATCTGAAGTTATT
>JANZLK020000215.1:20022-36750 GCA_026937615.2 Erythroxylum glaucum
GATTTTCAACTCAATTTCAATCAACTCATCCACTTTTGAATATTTCTTATTTTCACTTAAAAATCGGGGTCCAACAATGTCAAATCATTTAGTTCTCCAATGCTGGATATTGAGAATATGTTAGAGGAGGACAAGCTCTTTAATTTCATGTCCAGGTTACAACTGTGGGCTCAAATGCAGTTACGGAGGCAAAACGTGAAGGATGTGATTGATGCAATTGTGGTCGTTGATGCCTTGGTGGATTTTCAAATGGAGAAAGAATCTAAGGTGAGCTCCTCAAATTATTACAAGGGAAAAGGTCACGCCCAAAAGAGAAGACCAAGGGGAAGAAGAAGAAGGAAGACTCCAAGAAGGGAGATTTCAAGGGTAAGGGCAAGTAGAATGGTCGCTCTAAAAATGGGGAGATGTCCTCAAAGAAGGGCAAGGATACTTGTTACTTGTGCGACGGTCCACAATTTGTCAGAGAGTGCCTGAGAAAGGAGGAGTTAAATGCCCTAATTGTCGAAGAAGACGTTGAATCTTCGGAAGATGCGGCACTAAATCCGATCACCTTGCTTAATGTCGTTAATAGCGAGTCAGTTCCCTTTGGTAAACTAATGCATGTGGTGTACAGGCTAAGGAGAAAGACGTAACCGCAATATTGGATACAGGTGTGACCCACACTTTCGTAGCAGAAAAGATAGTTCAGAAGCTAGGCATAAGAGTGTCCAAGGTCCCAATGAAGATTAAAACCCCTACTAGGAAGGCCCAAGTAGTTGTGGGAATTGCTTACAGCGTTCTAGTCAGTATTGGAAGTTGGCGTGCTAAGATGAACGTCTTTACCATACCATTGGAGGATTTAAAGATGATATTGGGGGTCGATTTCCTCAAAGCAGCAAGGGTGGTGTTGTATCTGAGTTTGGGAGGTATGATGTTAATGAACGATCAAAATTTCTTTTACGTGAATTGTTGTAGGTTCCGTGGTGGAACGACAGATGCTATAACTTTAGTAGGACATATTTCAGCCATGAGCATCGAAAAATAGTTGAAGAAAGGCATGGAGACCTATCTTGCTGCCATGTAGGAAATCAGTGAAGACCACGTGATGGAAGTACCTGATGCAGTTGCAAGTTTGTTGAGGGAGTTTCGAGAGGTGATGCCAAAAAAGTTGCCAAAAACTCTTCCCCCTCGTTATGAGGTAGATCACATGATCGAGTTAGCTCCTAGAGCGATCCCACCTGTATGTGCCCCATATAGGATGTCCTCGATAGAATTGGCAGAACTTTAGAAACAACATGGTGAGTTGTTGGAAGTAGGATTCATCCAACCATCCAAAGCCTCATACGATGCCCCGATATTGTTTCAGAAGAAGCAAGACAATACACTTTGGATGAGTATAGACTATCGAGCGTTAAACAAGGTAACGATCAAAAACAAGTATCAGGTACCTTTGATCCAAGATTTGATGGACAAGTTGTCAAGGGCTGAGGTGTTCACTAAGTTGAATCTTCGGAGTGGGTATTGGCAAGTGAAAAGCTGAGGGTGATGAGCAAAAAACAACGTGCGCAACTTAGTATGGATCCTACGAATTTTTAGTTATGTCGTTTGGATTAACTAACACCCCTGCTACATTTTGCAACCTTATGAATGATGTGTTTTATGACTTCTTTGATGAGTTTTTGGTGGTCTACTTAGACGACATCGTGGTGTATGGTACTAATATAACAGAATATGTGGAACACTTGAGGCAGGTGTTCCAAAGACTAAGGTAGCACAAGCTCTACGTGAAGATAGAAAAGTGCGAGTTTGCCAAGTTGGAGATCAGATTCTTGGGACACGTGGTGAGCAAGGGTCAAGTCAGAATGGATCCAAGAAAGGTGAAAGCGATAGTTGAAGGGCAAGCTCCAACGACAGTATGAGAATTGTGGAGTTTTCTCAGCTTGGCGAACTACTATAGGCGGTTCATTGAGGGAGTACTAAGAAAGCGACGTCATTGACAGACTTGTTGAAGAAGAAGCAAGATTGGTATTGGTCGAGTGCATGTAAGGAGGCATTCGAGAAACTTAAAGCCTTTATCTTAACCAAACATGTGTTGAAACTGCTCATGTTCGATCTTCAATTTGAGGTACATACTGATGGTTCGGACAAAGCTATTGGCAGAGTCCTTATACAAGAGGGTCATCCGATAGCATTTGAAAGCTGAAAGCTCAATGGTGCAGAGCAACATTACTCGATGCACGAGAAGGAGATGCTTGCAGTGGTGCATTACCTTGAGACATGGCAAGTATAGTTGCTGGGAACCAGGTTCGTTGTCCAAATGAATAATGTTGCTAACACGTTTTTTAGGACTCAAAAGAAGTTGTTTGCAAAATAAGCCTAGTAGCAGGAGTTTCTTGCTAAGTATGAATATATGTGGGGGCATAAACCGGGGAGATACAACAACATGATAGATGCCTTGAGTAGGAATGAGGTATTTGTGGCCCTTTATTCAGTCATGAAGATGAAGTCCAACCTATTGGAGCAAATTAAGGCGACAGCTCCATTAGACACCATGCACTATAAGTTAATTTCTCAAGTCGAAGGTATTGTAAGCAGGTTTTAGCTCGACGATGGTGGGCTTTTGATGACTAAGAGTATTCAAGTACATGTGCTGAGCTTTAGTGGATTACGGAAACAGTTGTTGAAGGAGCCACATGACTCATATTGGGCTGGTCACCCAGGAGTCCAATGGATGCTAGCACTCCTATCTCGTTCCTATTTTTAGCCGAAGATGGAGAATGACGTGAAATGTTATGTCAAGAGGTTCCTCATTTGTCAGTTGGATAAGCCGAAGAGAAAGAAGGAAGTCGGTTGCTAGAGCCCTTATCCATCCCGAGAGACCGTGGATGTCGGTTTCAATGAATTTCATTGGTGAGTTTTCAAAAGTCGACAACATGACATCAATCATGGTGGTGATTGACAGATTCTCCCGTGATTTGCCCCTCAGATGTTGTGGCCAAGTTGCTCTACAAGAACATGGTCAAGTGTTTCAGAATTCTAGTAGATATTGTAAGCGACAGAGATGCTAGATTTGTAGGCAGATTCTAGACGTCCTTTTCAATATAATAGGTTGCGATTTGAAGTTTTCAACAACAAATTACCCACAAACAGATGGTCAAACAAAAAGCATCAACGGTTTGTTGGAGGAGTGCCTATGACATTATGTAAGTGCAAGTCAACATAACTGATTGAGTTTACTTGATACCTCACAATTTTGCTATAACTTGCATAGATCTTTGTCTACAGAGAAAATCCCTTTGAGATTGTATTGGGACAACAACCTCTCACATCACTAGAGATTGCTCAACAAAGGATAGTTGGCAAATGTTCTATGGCGCATAAGTTTGTGATGGAGAAGTAAGAATTATTGGATGAGGTGAGGGACAGTCTTCGAAAAGCTTATCGATAGATGAAGAAGCAAGCGGAATTTTGGAGGAGACTGTTAGAATTTGACGTGGGAGATAAAGTTTTATTGAAACTAACCCCATAGATTTGGAAGAAAATATCAAGTAAGTTCATAGGGGTTTGGTGCTAAAATACGATAGACCGTTTGAAGTACTACATAAAGTGGGGAATGTGGCATACAGATTGAAATTGCCTAAGCAGTTAAAGGTATACCCTGCTTTTTATGTTAGTTTTCTCAAGCCTTATTATGAGGATGCATCAGATCCGAATAGGAGTTAAGTGAAGCGAGCTCCATCGATTGTGAGGAAACAATTTGAGGATCAAGTGAAGAAGATCTTAGATCATCAAACAATGGGTCAACACAAGAAGAATCTACGGATCGAATTCTTGATTTAGTAGAAAGGTAAACCTGTCGCAGAAGCTACATGGGAGAAAGATACGACTTTATGGAAATTCGAGGACCAGGTAAATGCCTACCCTTCAGATTACTTCGACGAGGGCATCAAATCCATCTAGTGGGGTGGTTTGTTAGACCCTTAAATTTTGGAGCACTTCTCAGCAACCTTCACGACGCGTCTTAGGAGGAAGGTTAACTGGATTACATACATGAGAGAGGCATGCGAAAACACTAAACCAAATATGGGCGAGTGGGATCGGACTTGGTACGAATTTTGGTAAAATCTCGGACCTTGTGGAGATTGACTCGACCCAGGCTAAGGACTTGGCCTATGCTCGGATGAATGGATCATGAATAGCAGACTTGTGGGAAACATTAGATTAGGTTAGTATTTTATGTGGGCTTCAGCAAGATCATACTGCATTATTCGTGGATAGAGATCGTGGAAGGATCTTGAATGATGTGGCGACAACTAGGAGTTAGAGTTGCAGTGAGACTCAATATCTGAAGATAGTGGAGATCTTCAAGGATAAGGATGATAGTTTCTTATTTGAATATAAACTTTATCTTTTTGTTATCTTGTAGATTCTATCTTATCAGTTAAAGCCCTATTTGGATGGGAGTGTCATCTAATCGGCCCACGTGATACAGTCTGATAGAGATAAACATAATCTTAGCACGATCTTAGGCAGTTCAGTTTAAATAAAATTCTGAATGTAACTTGACTTCCAAGTTAGAGAGTCTATATATAGCTCATTCGAGTTTCACTCTCCTCATTTAGTTAGAGAGAGTGTTCTTTTTATTCTTTTGAGGGAAAGTAATATAAAGATTGGTTTTACCGTATCTCTTTGGTTTCCTTATTACCTTAATTTTCTAATTGCTTCTGTAGCAATGTTTTTTCGACTGTGTGAGGTAAACATTTCGAGGGTCATTGAAGGCTGAAGTCTTGCTTAAGCAGATCTAAGTGAGATTGTCGTGTAAAGGGTGTTGGCGATCAACTTCGGTGAAGATTCAAGTCCTTAGTTGACTTTCATATCACCTACCATCCCTTTAATAAATGGGACCTCAATGGTTGTGTTGAATGGGGAAATCGTCTAAAGACAAAAGAAGAAAGTTGACTATACTTGAAATGCATAATATTTTTCATATCTGACAGCTTAAACATGGACAATCTTTTATGTTTCACCACTGTCTCTACTTTATTTCTATATCCCTAACCTGGATCTCAATTATTATGATAAATGGAAAATAGGAATGCTACTATCCATGAAGCCACTTAGAGTATTTCTTTAACATGTAATAAAACTTCATTAACGTAAAATTTGCATAGAAAATGTTTCTAATGATCAGATAAATGTTGAACTAATTTGAAGGAGCATGTAAGAGCTAAGTAGTAGGAGAATGAGGAAGTTTCATAAGCCAAATAGACACTCAAAGTATCTATTGAAAAAGTTCAAGTTGATTTTATTGATCTTTTAAATTCAAACCTTCCAATATAATTTGTCTCATTTATTTTGTCGAGCCACGACACTCACACGTACAATATTTAGTTCATTGTAACCTACAGTCATTGGAGATTTATTTGATCATTCGAATTGCTGATTTACTACTGTTGGTTTTGCTATAATGCTTGGTCAAATTTGTAATTCAATTTCTGAAACCTAATTGACAAAGCAAACCTTAGATAGTATCTCGAAAGATGTATCGCCCAAGATGAAAGATTTTCCTTTCATTTCTTGGACAAAAAGAAGAAAGGCGTCTTTAGTCGCATAATCAAGATTAGTAATTGAAAAGGTCAAGGCCAGCACATCACCATATTTCTAAATTCCAATCAATTTGAAAGATTAGTAACTATGGGAAGCATTAATCATATTAATCATAAAATAAGAGACCCAAATCTCAACTAAGTACGTGGTCAACAAGGCCAGTTCAGATAAATCTGTCCTAACAAGAAAATTAACAGCGATCGCCCGTTTTGAGTCCTCATGTCAGCTGGACCTGGGTTTTTGCCTAACTATCTACTAAAGCTGAGTAAAGTTTCATGTAATTACGAAAAAACAAAAACAAAAACTCATCACGGTAAAACTAGTGGTTTTTATTTCTTTCTCGTTTCATTGGATCATTAGATAATGAGTTACATAAGCTCTAAACAAGGTTGTTTTACAGTCACCGGGTATGAGTGGTTATATAAGCTCTAAGCAATGTGTTACATAAGCTGCCAGTTGTACCTTCAGCATACAAAAAGGGTAATCAAGAACCCGAAATTAAATCTTTATTGGCTGGGCAACGAGTTGTCCCTTAGCACCAGAAGATAAAGAATCATAACCAATTGGTAATAAATAATGCTACAACATTATGAACCTCAAATATCACTTTTTAGAAGTTCTTCAGTATTTTCGCACCATCAACTCCCTCACCAATAAGAATTGAAGTCACTTCCTGTAAAGAGCAGTCAATTTTAAAATCACCATTCAACTGAAGAAGCAACTTTTACTCATTGGCATGAATACATAACATAATCAATAGATGTGCGGTTAAAAGCATAAGATGCTTGTCAAATTATTCTTTTTATCTAGATCAATGTAAGTAAAAAAATAGTGAGTTCTCCGCAAGAAAAAAAATGAAATTCTGCCATGGATTAGCACTCAAATGGCAGCAAACATATCCATCGAAATGGTAGCCAATCCAGCCAAAGAATGGGAGACTAAACTCTTCAAGTACTAAAAACAATAACAAACGTCATCCTGTTCAGATATTTCTAGCATGTTAACATCAAGCATATTCGCTCCAAGAAAATAGTGGAATCTGTTGACAAGTATCCATATCTAAGTGTTATTAGGGCATGATTACTGTATTTTGATTATTTTATTTTGTATTAATGATTCACTACATCATTTCCTTGTTTAAAGTAAGGTAAACTATAAACACTGCAAGAGAATTTTTTTTTTGGTTTCGTTTTAATATTTCTCTTCAAACAACATGATACCAAAGCATGAGTATGGGCCCTCGTCACCATCTCTCTTGATATGTCTTGAGTTAGTAACCCTAGCAATAACCCTTCTTTCTAAACCCTTACTCCAACCATACTCTCGCTCTTCTTTTTTTCATTTTTTGGGTAAATCATAGATGAAAAAAACAAAACCCTCCAAGAATAGGATTAACCCTCTTTGCATGAGTCCCATGAAGCTAGATGGAACTAACAATCTTACAAGGCCACGCTTTTGCTTATTGTTATGGCTCATTTGCTCTAGGGAGCCATTGCTCAAGGCCACTTATTATTAAATACACTGGAATACAGAATCTCAAGCCTACTTCAAGTTCTCAATGATGCCCAATTTTGTGAGTCATGGAATAAGACGCATAGAACAAGGTCAATTAACAGTTGCTGAATATTTTGCAGAATTGAGTGGATTAAGAAAAGAACTTGACCAGGCCAGACAGACCTTGCCAACCCTATGAAAATGAGTTTCTCATTGGTTTAAAAATGGAAGGCAATCAAATACAATTTCAAGTTATGTGAAGGACCATTTAGCCTATGGCAAAACTATTCCGATGTGCAACAAGAGGAAAGTTGAAGGAGTGCCATGATTCATCCAGTGTCAATGGAAAAGACTGGAGTAATGGATAAGCTAATTCAGTTTGTGAGCAACTGAAAATAAATAACCAAAAAATTTTGGATAAAGATTTAACTAGTCAGAGAGAAATGTAGGAAGCCAGGCACACCAAGAAAAATTGTTGGAAGCTACATGGACAACCTAAGGCCTTAGTGAGACAGCAAGCACATCTATCTAGACTAGAAGCATCAGGCTGCAAAATTGGAAATTTTCTAATGAAGAGGTACAAACCTAAGGTGTCTCTTGTCCCAGATTAATTCTGAGTCAACAACAATTGTTTCCTCTGGTTTTTCTAAACGGTTGTTATTGCCAACATTGATAGTCACAATACTAGATTCCAGAGTGAACAGACGTATAATAGGTCCTTAGAAATTCTCAAACTATTCCTCACACTCAGTCAAGAATCCAGTCCATACAGAAGATGTATACTTGGCCCTTGTATTGAGTATATATTTTGTTTATTAGGCTGTCTTCTGTCCATATTTCTAGTTGTTGGGATAATCTTTTCTCTTCGAGGTCAGTCACTAAAGAACCTGGCTGCAAAATGAATATGTTAACCTACATATTATGTGATTCAGCATTTGAAAACAGGAAAACGATTGACACAGTAAACGATAAGATGGCTTATATCTACTAGAAGAAGGTGAGAACCTAAGAATACTCATCAAGAAATAATCCATTGACATTGGTGATTAGGACATCCTTCTTTTTTTAGTTTTAGAAAAGGAGCTATCCCAATTTATTTGAACATTGGAAAGTAGAATCTTTATTTTGTGGTGCCTTTATATTTGTTAAGACACACAAGTACTCATCTTTGATTAATAGATTCACATTCCTTCTATTACTATTCATTTAGAAGAGTGGGGCCTAATCAAACTATCTCATTGACAAGTTGTAAATGGCTAAGCTTACTTGGATTTTGTGAAAACTAAGAATGAAGTCTTTCTTGTTTCGAACTATTTCATAAAATGATTGTGACTTTCTTGCCTACCTAGACTCGAACAGGATATTGCATCAAACTAGCTGTGAGAGCACTAGTGCATAGAATGGAGTATCCGAAAAGAAAAATAGGAATTTATTAGAAGTCGCTAGACATCTCATGTCAACTTGGAAGTCCATAAGGCATATTTCAGCGATGCTGTACTTTCAATTGCCAATTTTATTAACCTATGCCCTTAAGGATAAGTATCTACAAGGTACTAATTAATATATTGCTCCAAAAATATGAAGGTGTATGCCTTGTTTATAAGAGGAATGCAGGGAAGTTAGAACAAGGGTTCTTAAATATGTATTTGTTGGTCGCTGCTTTTAAAAAAGGATACAAGTATTATCATCCACCTTCTAGAAAGTATTTTGCAAGTATGGATATTACCTTTAGAAAGTTTAAACTATATTTTTCTTGACCCCATCACATTTTCAGGAGTATAATAAAGAGGAAGAGGTTGAAGTGAGAACACGAATCAAAACCCAAGTGATGACCAAGAGGAAACAATGGAATGCACAAGCATGATTGGATAACCAAATTTGAAAGCCGACACATCACATGACAAGACAAATATAGTCATCGAGCATGTTGTAGTTAGTCAAGCAACATCTCTAGATTCAATTTCTAAGAAATGACGCAGTTTCTTCTGTAACTTGAGATTGTCCCAATTCTAATTATACTCCTAACGATCTAAATGCTCTTACTAAAAAAGTGGTTAGATCTGGTACGAACACCCTACTTCTAATTTTGTTTCTTATAACTCCTTGTCTTTGTCCTATAGATCATTTCTGTTGTCTATTTCTTTATTTCTGTGCTACAAGATTGGCAATTATCTTATCGTAACCTAAAATTGAAGGAGGAAATGGTTCAAGAGAAGAAAGCTTTGGCAAAAAATGAAACATGAGAGCTTTTCACTCTTGAAAAGAGACCAATCAGATGTAAACAGGTCTTTGCTCTAAAATAAAATGGTTCAATTGGAAAACACAAGCCAACAAGTAAAAGCAAACTTAAGGAGTGTACAATCAAGGAAAAAAAATTATTGTCAAGATGAACACTCTCAACTTTGTTATCATGTTGAACTAACCTTGACTGAAACCTACAAGTTGATATCAAGAATGTGTTCCTACATGGAGACTTGGAAGAAGAACATAGGTAGTATTCCTTTAGGATTTATTAACAAAAAATCAAAAGGAAATTTATGCAAATTGAAGAAGGCATTATATGGTTTAAAGAAATAACTTAGGTAATGGTTTCAAAGGTGCACCAAAGACATAATCTCACTTGGGTATTTTCAAAGCAATGGTACCTTATTTATCAAACATTATAGAAGTAATATCACCTTACTTATTATATATAGTTTTGACAAGAGATGATAAAGAGATGGCTCGACTTAAAAAGTTTCTAGCCTTGGATTTTAAAATTGATGAGGTTGGTAAGTTGCAATCTGTCATTGGAATTGAGATTACTGAGTTAGATAAAGGAATTTTGTTAGATCTTCTTGAAGAAACATAAATGTTAGGTTTTAAATCTAGATACTCCTAGAGACTCTCCTATTGAAGCTGAGCACATGTTAGCTATTACAAGCGGGGATTGGTAAGTCTGAATTTGAACCAATACCAAAAGTTGATTAGGATATGGGTTTACTCTCTCATACCAATCCAGATGAGAAATAATCTGTGTTGCAAGGATGAAAGTTAGTACATGCTTGAGCCTCGTGATTCTCACTTAGAAGCAATTTTTCTTCTCTAAGCATACTTGAAATAAACTCAGGGTAAAGGACTTCTCTTCTCTAATCATGGCCATCTAAAGACAGCAGGTTTTTATAGATTCAAATTGAACAAGATCTCTCCTTTCAACAAGTAGAATTATACTCCTTGATATCAATGATAGGAGATCAACATTTTCTTAATCCACATTTGTATGTGGAAATCTGATCACTTGCAAGGACTAAAACAGTGTGGTAACAAGATCCAGTCCAGAAGTAGAATATAGAACTATGTCAAAACATTTTTGTGAATTATCAAGGCTAGAAAATGTTGTGGAAGAATTGCAATTTTCTGAAGAAGGATACCTCTATACTTGTTTCGTGATAATAAGATTTCCACTAATATAGCTCGTAATCCAATTCAATATGATCAAACAAAGGTTGATTAACATTTCATGAAAGCAAAGATAATCAATCATCTTATAAATGCTTAATACAATATACAGTAGTTGCTTGTCAATTCAAAACAACTTCTTAATGTGTTTACTAAGGGACTTAATAACAAGTTATTTCATACTTTAATTTGCAGGATAGTTATGAGTGACATCCATACACTTGAGGGGGAGCGTTGACCATCGTCTATACATAAATATAACAAAATTAATATAGGAGTGATCATTGAATATTTTATTAATGCTTGATTATATGATATCCTTATTAGCAAGGTATACATGTATAACTAGAGGGATTGTAAAATTCAGGATGAGCAAGAGAATAAATATGTTTCTAATATTTCTCTTTAGCCAAAAGAATCTAATTTCAAATAACCAAAACATAAGCTCCAAATAACAATCACCAAATAGCTCACTAGGTTTTGGGCACACAATAATTTTGCTAAAAATTTTATTACTCTCAATCTAAAGGCTTTAGGAAATAGTACAAAGCTTCAAAGAGAATGCTTATCAAATTCAATTTAGAAGGCTAATCAAAGAGCATTAATAACACGGTCGCTCTCTTTTTCACTTTCTACACAAATCAACTTAAAAGAAAAGCACAAAAAAAAGGGTCTAGGTAAGTATGTGTTTAGAACACATGGTCAATTTAGAGATGATGTCAATAATAATTTCAAAATGAAAATGAAAAAAACTTAATAGAAAAGTTAACCATCAATGCCAAAATAACAAGTACTCAAAATGATTATGGAAAACATGATCGGCAAAATAGATAAAGAAATGATCCAAAATGCAGCACAAACCTCGATCATCTGTCTCTGCCCACATACAACAGCACCAGTAGCAATGGGATTAAAGATTTGTTTGGCCTTAACAAAGGCAGCCTGCAAAGCAATAGTGTAAAATGATGTTATTTGTTTTAGGCATCAAAAACAAAGGACTTTGAATATAGCCTACCTGTACATAGCCACTTTCACCCGTCCAACTATCATCTGGTTGCGATAGAACAGGTACAATCTTGACACCAGAAGATTCCCACTCTTCAAATCTATCCTATTAGAGGGGGGGAAAAAACACCATTAGTTCTCCACTTGAGGTAAGAAGATAAGATACATGGTTGCAAGAAACCAAACACAGTAAGAAAAGTGGTCAAACCTGGTAAGCCATTCTTTTAAGATTCCTAGCTCCGTAATACAACCTCACATCAGATCTCTTTTTGGCACTAAATCCTGACTCAATGAGGGATCGAATTGGACTGTAGGAAAGTAGAGATCAATTTGTAAAACAACAAGAAGTATTGTTCTTGTAAAAATTAGGAATATATGAATATGATCAAAGAAAATTTGATGCTCAGTCACTAGTCAAAGCATCTTGGGGCTTTAAATGAGCCTATATCCTTTCATAAATCCAATAGCTTTGTTTTACAAAATGCTAGAGTTAATCTCAAGATAGTAAAAGAATTCTACAACTACTGCAAATGTTTTATCCTTTATCTGGATTTTATACTAGTAAATTAATGTAATAAGAAAAGGCAGCCTTTCTTGATATCATTTTGCCTGACAAAATTCCCATAATTGTTACTAAAATGAGCACCAAAGATGCCAGTTTACCTTCTAGTGATTTACCAGCAAACTCTACTAGAGTCATCGGAAGTATATGTATATGACGATTGGGAAAGAATGGACGTATAAAGTTTGGTCACACAAATACATGCTGCTAGGGATGGCATTTGGGCCTAGGCCCGCTCTAGCCCGGCACTAGGTCAAAGGGCCAAGCACAGGTTAACTGGCCTTGGGCCCAAAAACTGTAGAGGCTCAAGCTTACACTGTTTTAAATTTGACAAAGTAAACGTTGTCATTTTAGTCTAAGTTTCATTGTCACCCTCCTCTCCTCTGTCTTGCTCTTAGCTTTTAAGAGACACTATCGCCCTCCTTTGTCTTGCTCTCACTGTCGTCCCTTCACAGCACCACCCATGCAATGCCTACTAGCTCTAGCCGTCCTATCGTCGCGTTGCCTTGCTTCCCTACTGCCGTCATGTTTTGCTTCTTTGCCACCCACCTACCAAGGTAAAGTTCTTGAATCTTGTGATTGAAGATTTAATTTGTGAAATACTAAAATTTTTGAGATTGGTGCTACCTGGAGGGTGTTTTCGCAAACTTACACAGTCACATACACGATTTGATTGAAGATTTAATCTATAAAATACTGAAATTTCTAGGATTAATGCCGCTAAAGGGTGTTTTCGCAAACTTACACATCACATACACTTGATTGTGAATTTCGAGAACTTGTATGATTATATACATGCTTTTGTATGTAACTGTTGATTCTGTGTAAGTATGAAAAAAAATTTACAATGACTTATAAAATCACCATGTAAGTCCGTGAAAATACTTACACGCCCATGTGTGTTGTGTGACATTATCTTAGTGACTTGCACGTTCACATACATGCTCGTATGGTGACCGTGTAAGTCACTGATAAGTGATAATTGATAAACTTTAAATCTATGCTTATGATATATATTCTCCTATTATCTTCCATGTTTATGAATTATCAATTATGATTATGAACAATGTATATGTTTATATATTGATCGTTTCAATTGAATAAACATATTTATATAAACATATTCTTTCAGTATCAGATATTTAAGACAAAAGTAAAAACATATAATCCCATAACAAGTGAAAATAAAAGTCCAGGTCAACTAAAAAATGAATTTGTAATCACTTCAAAAAGATTAGATCAATGAACAGAGTAGAAAAAATCAAATAGACGTATTATTAAAAAATACTGGCCAGGAGTTCAAAAGGTAGGACCTCTCATTTTAAAAGACATGTGAATTCATGTAATAGAAAAAAGATCGTATTAAGAGGTTAAAAAAAATTTCCCTAGCTATATGACAGGAAAAAATGAAATGACATCAACATCTTATGACAGGAATAGATCAAGATTTTTTATTGCTTCTATGGTAATTTGATAGAACTCTTGCTTAATATGCTAGAGATAGTGTATACTATTGATTATAGTAAAAGATCTCTACTGTTATTACAAGGTGATTCTCTTGAACACCTCTTCTTCCATAGCTGAATATAGCTCCTCAAAGAGAATACAGATTCTCTCTATCTATTGTATCACTCTTCTCTCTCCTTTCTTCTCGAATGTCCCCTCTCCCTGCTCTCTCTCCCCCTTTCAACTACTCATCCATACATTCTGTTATAATCCCACCTTTGCGCCAATTCAGCCCCTCACTACTAACTACAACTAATTAACTCATTCCTCTCAGCCCCCTCTTTCTTTCTCCTCCGGTATACTCTCCATATCTTAGGCTTATTTATGTTTCTATTATTGGTCCTAACATTGCTCCCTTCTAGAAAAGCATCCTTGTCCTCAAGGCTGCAATGAGGAAATTGACTACGAAGAACAAATTCATCCTCCCATGTAGCATTCTCCATTGATTTGTCCTTCCATTGAGCTAACCATTGGCGTGTTAAGAGTCCTGCCTTGGTAATTACTCTACTAGCTAATACAGTTTCAGGTTCAATAACCTCCTCCAACTCCACTTGCATTCCCTCCGACAAGGTTCTCTCAACATTGTAGTTTCTCACAACCTTCTTTAGTTGAGACACATGAAACACTGGATGAACTCTAGAATGTAGTTGGAGTTTGAGTTTATATGATACTGCTCCATATTTTTCTAGAATTTGGAAGGAGTCAAAATACCTTGCCGCTAGCTTTTGATTAATACGTCGGGCCACCGTAAGTTGTTTGTGGGAACGTAGCTTAAGAAATACCCATTCCCCCACCTAGAAAGATAGCGGATTTCTTTTCCTATCTGCATATTTCTTCATTTGCTCTTGTGCTCTATGTAAATTGTATTTGAGGTGATGCAATGCCTCGTCTCTGTCCAATAACTCTCTAGCCACTGCCTCTACCTTAGTTTCTCCTTGCAAATACTGAACCAAGTTAGGGGTTTCCTCCCGTAAATCATTTCAAAAGGAGTTGAACCTGTAGACATATGGAAGATGGTATTGTACCATAGTTCTGCCCATTAAATCCAATAAGACCAATGCTTAGGTTGTTCAGAAGCAAAACACCTCAAGTAGGTTTCTAAACATCTGTTGAGAACTTCGGTTTGTCCATCCGTTTCTAGATGATAAGAGGAGCTCATTTTAAGTATAGTACCCTGTAGTCAAAACAATTCCCTCCAAAAATAACTCACAAACAAAGGATCACGATCACTTATGATTGATAACAGCTCTATGTACACGTACTACTTCTTTGACAAACACTTCAGCCACATTTTTAGCAGTATAAGGATGCTTTAATATAATGAAATGGCCATATTTAGATAGCCTATCCACAACAACCAGCACTGCTTCATATCCTTTAGACCTAGGAAGTCCTGTGAGATAGTCCATTGACATATCTTCCCAAATCTAATTGGGAATTGGTAAAGGTTGCAGCAGACCCCCAGGAGATGTGGCAGCATATTTCTTCCTTTAGCATGTGTCACAAGACTTGACAAAATCTTGAATGGACTTCTTCATACCAATCCAATAAAGATTGCTTGCAATTGTCCTATAGGTGCGCAAAAAACCTGAATGGCCTCTGATAGGAAAAGCATGAAACTCTTTTGGGAGTAAAGGAATGAATGTAGATTGAGCTGAAATTACTAACCTTCCCTTGTACAAGAGAACTCCTTGGTGCCATAGAAACGCTATTCTCGAAGTTGGATTTCGCTGTAAATCTTTTAAAGATTTCGCTGTAAATCTTGGTGCGTTAGTCAATCCGAATGGCATTACTAAGAATTCATAGTGGCCATCATGTGTTCTGAAAGCCGTTTTATGGATGTCCTCATTCTTGACCCTAATTTGGTAATACCCTGATTTGAGATCTAGTTTAGAGAAGAATCCCGCACTATGCCACTCATCTAATAGTTCATCCACCACCAGAATATGATACTTGTCTGGTACGGTAACCCTATTTAGTGCTCTATAATTGACACACATTCGCCATGAGGCATCTTTTTTCTTAACTAAGATTATCGGACTGGAATAAGCACTAGAACTAGGACGAATGATGCCCATTTGCAACATTTGTTGCACCTGCCTTTCAATCTCATCTTTGTGATAGTGTGGATACTTATACAGGCTCACATTAATAGGACCTTGTCCCTGCTGCAAAAAAATAGAATGAGAGTGGTTTCGTTAGGGAGGTAACCCTAAACCTCTTGAATACCTCCGGAAATTGGTTCAACACCCAGTTTAGCTCATCTTCCTCTTTTTTGGTAAGCTGAATCTGTTGCTCCTCCCTTATAGCTACTCCTTCAGCTGATATGAAATTACCACTTAAGATGGCAAGAAGATCGTGTAAAGATACCGAATCCTCAGGGTACACACGTCCTCTTCTCGGTGATGCCTGGAGTTCTGCCTTGCCACATAATTGCACCTTTTGATCCTCATGTTGGAATTGCATGGTCGTCTCCTTCTAATCCACGATGACCTTCCCCAAAGTCTATAACCAAGCAACCCCTAAAATCACATCCATTCCTCCTAGATCCAGAACATAAACATCAACCTTCCAGTCAATTTCTCCCACCCGAATAGGAATCCCTCATCTTATGGCCATCACCCAATCTGATTCCTAGTGCTTTATTCATCCCTACTATCAACCCAAGGCCACTAGCTAGCTCAAGCGAGATGAAATTATGGCTGGCCCCGTTGCCCACCAGAATCACAATAGGAAGCCCGTGTAACTTCCCATCCAGCCTCATTGTTTTAGTTTCAGGTACCAGCACTTCATTAACCCCAAACACTCCCATGGTTCTGCACTCTAAAGCTATCTCACCCTCCTCTTCTGTCTCTGCCTCCATTGCTCTAATTTCTCCATCTTCATTCAACGTTTCGTTGTGATCCAAAATTAGCAACCTCAGTTGCCTGTCCGCACATTGGTGTAGAGGGTGGAATCTATCCCCACATCGGAAACAAAGCCTTTAGCCTTTCTATCCATGAGTTCATCGTAAGAGAGGTGACACGACCCCTTGTTCCTCTCCATTGACACTCTCTTGTCTCCCTCCGACCTCCTTATCGGTGTTGCCATGGGTGGAATAGACATTCGGTTCTGCACATGGAATTCGGGTTGGGACC